>JBAMBE010000131.1:0-30524 GCA_037043585.1 Drosophila mimica | reverse complement strand
TAACGGATTAGATAAATGTGGATAACGATGGCCTACAATTGTATTAAAAAAACATAATGAATAAATTGATCAAAATGCAAATCTAAACAAATTAAAAGAAATAGTTTGAAATTAATTATTTACAATTTATTACGGACATTGCACAAAACCAATATACTAAATACATATATATGTATATATATCTTCGGTATCAAAGTTTAGAAATAGTAGCATGTGAAATTGCCGTTGGTTTTTTGCTACCAGATTAAGAAAATTTAAATATAATTAAATGTAGTGAAAAGTAATCAGCAAAATTTTAATTAGGTCCATAACAGGATAGCTTTAGAAAGATGCTGGAGTCAATGACTGGCATTAAATGAGGCACTTGCTCAATCGCATCACGGCTTTCATGCATTCATTTTGGCAAACGAAAGCCGCTTTTCAGTTCTAATTATTGAAAAGAGCAGTTTTTCAGTGAAACCCATGATGTGTATCCATTGTGCAAGAGCAGTTAAACAAATGTTTTCCATGGAACAGTGAGGCAGTTTCATGGAAAACATTTGTTAAGCTATCCTTTAAGGAAGCTTAAATTTCGTGGATTACCTTTCACTATTGATATATTGATAAGATGATGGATATATAAAATAATCTGGTAATAATATACAATGACGTGTATTACAAATTTGGTGTTTCTATCTTTTGTAGATTCTAAGATCGACGCGTTTGACTCGCCTTAATGGTAGTCAAGAATACGTATTCCCTATGCACAGGAATATTTTTTTCTGTCTATTCAATACTTCGTGATACTTTTCTTACCGATATCGTGTATTATCATTATATCCATAAAAAAAAAAAATAAAAATTGGTTAAAAAGGGTATAATGGTTTTGTGCAAATGTATGTAACAGGCAGAAGGAAGCATCTCCGACCCCATAAAGTATACATATTCTTGATCAGGATCAGCAACCCTGTCCGTCTGTCCGTCCGTCCGTCTGTCCGTCCGTCCGTCTGTCTGTCCGTCCGTTTGTCCGTCCGTCTGTATAAACACGCGGATCTCAGAGACTATAAGATCTAGGGAATTCATTTGGAATATAAGATCTCGTGTACCAGGCGCAGATCAGGTTTGCTTTATTTTATCGATAACTGCTTCAGTTTCTGAATTATCGATACATTTCGATTTCCGATAGCAATAAATTCCACCATTTAAGAGGCAGAGGTTTCTAATTTATACATAATATGCATATACGTATTATTGATCAATTGCCGAAATTGCATTAAGATCGGACAAGAAACACCAAAGTAAAATATATTCTCATATTATTTCTGTCAGCAGCCGTAATCATTTTCTGTATACATGTAAATAGGCGAGCGCATGTGTGAGAAAGAGATGGCACGATATTCGACGCTAGCGTCAATATATTTGTGTGTATTCTGCAGAGCCCCGATAACTACTATGTATGTATGTATGTATGTATACGCACGTGTTTGTAGCCATTCAGTTCGGGCATTTGAGTGCAAATCATCTTAAAGGGAAATTTGCCAAGAAAACTAGAATATATTTAACAACTGGATTAAGGGTATATCGTAGTCGAGTTAACTCGACTACAGCATCTTACTTGTTTGTATAATTTAGTCAAATCAAATAAAATGCTCATATCACATCAGTTAAAATATTTTATGTAATTAATTTCAAGCTACTCCTTTTAATTTATTTAGATTTGCATTTTGATCAATTTGTTCAAGTTTTTTTTTCGTTTTTATACACTTGTAGGCCACATCTAATCCGTTTCACTACCATTTGCTGCCCGTATCCTGCTTGACGTCCACATAGCTTGTGGCATGTCCATGTCCGTGTCCATATCCATGTCCATGTCCATGTCCATGTCCGAAGTGGCCGTGCTCCGCTTGGTGGGCATGTCCAATGTGCTTGACGACTGCTTGGAAGCCATTGTGGTGATCGGCTGTATATTCCACGATGCGAGTGCGTCCGTCGGCCTCTTTCATTGTGTAGCCACCCTTGACCTTGTCGCCATCGCGGGTCTCCCACTGCTGCTTGATGTCGCCAGTTTTGGTATCCTTGACGCCATAATCGAACTGATATTTGGGATGGTGAGTGGGCTCAGCAGCAACATGATGGTGATGCTGTGGCACCCAGTGCTGAGGCTCTGCAGCTGCCACAAAATAATGTGGTTGTGGTTGAGCCCAGTGATGATCATGCTCCTGACTGTGCCACTTCTTAGGCGCCTCATGATGCGTGTGTATGCTGTAGCCCACTCCATGATCGCCATGCTCGTAGCCACCATGTGGTAAGTATCTGGCAGCTGAAACTCCCAGCAAGGCACAGCATATTAACGTCAATGTTTGAGCCATTTGTTTTGAATTTGGGCTGTTAATTGGTTGTCGGATTGTTGCTTGGCCTAAAACCCAATTGTAACTGTGATACAAATCGAACAGTCGTTAGCCTTTTTATTGCTCACCATTCTAGTCAATATGCATATGAATATGATTAAGTTTGCTTTTCGGAGGTTAAATAGGCTAGCAAAAGTAAAGCACAAAAAATACTTCAAATATTTGTGCAAATTTTCCATTTCCACATTTTGTATGCATATTTTTGTTGCCCGATGATCATTGCTTAATTAAAAGCGGTCCAAAAAGCAGCTTAAACAAAAACAATAACTACAACGATAATAAATAAATGGGGCGTTAACACACCAAAAACACAGCCACGCTTCAATTATCTGGACTGTTGTTGTAATTTTACGGCTAGGATTTGTTGTTGTTGCCGCTTTAGAAATCAATCAACAAGTGTGGCCCGCTTTCAAATTGACCAAAAGCGCCAAATGCCACGCCTCGCTGCGTTTTCGAGCCAAGCTTCGAGTGTTTTTGCGCCCAGTTAGACAAAAGCCGAAAAACCAACTGACCTTGAGACGCATTGCAGAGGGGGCCAATCGATTTGGCCATTAATATTTACACTCTGGGGGTCCCGGCTTCCGAATTAGTGTGAAACTAAATACCTGTTAATGTTTTCTGCAAGCGAAGCAAATTAATCAGATTTGTTTTGAGTGTAAATGATGATTTATTGTTATTGGTGGATTTATCATGATATTAGGTGATAAAAGGGAGTGCCTAAAATTAAACGAACTAAGAATAGGCTCATTAGCACCAATCAAGGTCAGAATCGTCGCTCGAGTTCTGGCCACTTCATAGCAACTCACATTTTGAGGTAGTTTATCTTTTAACTAATTTTAATTACAATCAACCGTATAATATAGATTTACGCTGTTATTGGATTTTAAATTTCCTCTTAATATTAGCGGTTAACTTTACTGCATTAGGTAAAAGTCTTTACGATTTTTCACCATTTCAAATAATTTTAAAATACGATATTTTTGAATGAAGTAAACTTAATAATTAAATTAAAATAAATACTATAAATTACAAAGACTAAAGCTAAGCTTAAATAAATTTATATCGAAACTACATCACCAAATTAAAAAAAGGATAACTTTTCCCATTTTTATAAAAGTATGTTGATTTTTTTCAATGTCCGTCGTAGTTTTCTGGAACACCCGTAGACCAACAGACTTAAAACTTCTCTGTTCCAGTGTCAGCCAAAGTGTTGAAATTGGTGGGCACTTGAAAAAGGACATAAAGTATAATTGTAAATTGATTAAAACCACATATGATTGTTAAATTCTAAAACAATGTTTGAGGTGCACCCTGAGGAACTCCTAAGGAGGTTTGCTACCTGTGATTAGCTGGTATAAACTGGCATCAGAGTATTTCGCAGTCGGTTACAATTGACTGCAACGTTTTTAGTTCTTCCCGTTTTGCATTATATTTGGTGTATATCCAATTTAAATTCAATAATAAAAATTTGTTAGCTATGTTTATAAGAACTCTTCATGATTCTACGTCATGCTTAATTTTGTTTTTATAATTTCGTGTTAACCTAAACACAATTCACAAATAAACGCCCTCCATTTCGGTTTTCAACGATTCAATTGTATTGTTTGGCTAAAAATAACTTTTTACATTTTCTATGCAGCTGAACGATCAAAGCTCAAAATTACAATTATGAACAACTAATTAGCTAATCGAAGGCAAGTGAATGGCTCTGGCCCAGAGCCCCCAATTGCTATAAAAACTCTGAGTGGCAGCACCAAGAACCAACAGACATCATCACAAAGCCAACCGACTGTGAACCGAAGACAATGCATCCGTTCTGTGGAGTTTTGGTATTCGGCCTGCTGGGCTTGGCTCTGGCGGCGCCTCATGGACATGGACATGCGACCAGCTACAGCGTGCTGACCAAACACGAGGAGCCTACACACAAGAGTTACGCTCATGATGGAGGCTATGGAGGCTATGAAGGCTACGGAGGCTATGGTGGCTACGGAGGCTATGATGGTTTGGGCCTGGTCTACGCCAGCCACGGTCACGGATACGATAAATACGAACCACATTCATATCCAAAGTATAAATTTGACTATGGTGTCAAGGATGCGCACACGGGCGATCACAAGAGCCAGTGGGAGTCACGGGACGGCGACAAGGTGCACGGCAGCTATTCCCTAAAGGAGGCCGATGGCACGACACGTGTTGTGGAGTACACCGCCGATGATCACAACGGTTTCAACGCAGTGGTTAAGAAACTGGGACACGCCCATCATCCACAGGTCGTCCACAAGAGCTACGGACATGGTGATCTTTATGGCGCCGGCTACGGCTATGGACACGACGTGGCGCACTATGGTGGAGACGGACACGGACACGGATACGGACATGCCAGCAGCTATGTGAGTCTAAAGCAGATCCACTAACACTAAGAACCTGGAACCAAACGCTGTGAATGAACTGAATAGAACCTGATCTGAACCCACTTGTATAAGTCGTTGGTGGTATACAAGTATATTTATATACATATGGATAAGTAACAAAAGACCAAAAGAGCTTGAGTAGGATTTTTGTGAAAAGTATTTTTAATGAAATATTAAAGCAATTTAATCAAAATCTGTGCAAGTCTTTATTTTTATTCATAATCAAATTGTGCTACTGAGCAAAATAAGTGGTTCCAGTGTTGTTCATCCTTTCACAACTAAACGGAATTGAACCGCATAAATACCGGATAATCAGCCATGCAAATTCATAATGTGAACTCTTGGAACGCCTTTTAAGAGGCTTTCAACTAAGTAATCCACCATATCAAAATGCCAAAATGCACACCAATAATGTACACTTGAACAAATTAAGCAACAACGCCGAATGCGCCGGATGGAGTTTCTCATGGTTAGTTGGGATTAGAGATACTCTGGTATCGAATGGCGCGGCCAATCGCTTTTATGTGATGTTAATTCCAAACGTAATCCTGACTGATACATATTTTATAACTCCAGTCAGCAGCTGCAACCGCATCGCATCTGAAGCGCGGCGCCGACGACTTTTACTCGTGTGCAGCTGAAACCAAAAGTGGAGACAGCCAAATTGCAGTTGCAGTTTGATGCTGCTGCTGCTGCTGTTGCTGTTGCTGTTGCTGCTGCAGTTGCTGCTGTTGCAGTTGCTGCTGCTGCTGTTGCTGCTGAGGTGATAGCGAAACGAAAACGAAAACTAGTTTGTCGGCGCCACAGTTTGAGACTGAGTTTCATATAATTGTCAATTAGACCGGGCTTAGGAAGCGTTCGCAGAGCACAAGCTCTGCTGCCCACATCGTTGGCGCATCGTTGTCGCCTCGCCTGATCCCCAACTGACAACGGCAACAACAACTGGCAACGACAACAATTGTGAAACCAGTTGGGCCGGAAAATCTTGTCGCCGGGAAAACGCTTTGGCCAAGCTTTGGCGCTGGCTGCCTGACTGTTCGCCGGTCGTCTTCGTTTGCTGCTGCTGCAACTGCTGCAGCTGCAACTGTTGCTGCTGCTGCTGCTGCTGCCTATAAATACTTTGGCAATGTCGCACAAACGCTTTAATTACGTTTTTGTCCTTGACATTGAACCAGTGAGCGACTGACAGCGTGTAGTGAGCAACTTCGACGCGTTTCCCGTGCGATTTAAATCGCGCGCAGTCTGATCTGTGTGACGTGAACAACGTTTTGTGCAATTTTCAGTAATAAATTCATATATTTAATACTTGTGGACGACATGCGTTTTTATGTAAGTGCAAAACATATGTCAATTGTGAATTGTTTGCCGAGACATCCACAACATGATAGCAACACTTGGCTTAAATACAAATAAAATAGGAGCGAAAGTGTTTAGCAAAAACTTTCACCCCTAAAGTGAAAGTGATCAGATATCAAAATATAACGCATGCAAATGCACAAATTTTACCAATCGTAGCAGTTTTTCACCTTCACAATACGATTGTAAAAAATACTTAGCAAATATGCGACAAACATTTTAAAGGGGATTTTCCTATAAAAACGAAATGGTTTGCAGTCCTAGTATACAATTTCTTAAGTTGTGTAAGTGTCAATTAGCCAATTTCCAATTCATTATGCACTCCCTATAAAAATCAGTTAAATAAATAACTGCTCAGAGTTTCAAATTCTTAGCCAACTTTCTACAACTGATCTTATACGTTGTAAAGCTTTAACTTATTTGTATATTCAATAAAGCTGACATGAAATGACACATATCTGAATGGGAAAAGTCCAGTTGAAATCTAAATTTGAGCAGAACACGAATCCACATACTTATTGAATGCCAGACATGGCTTAACAAATTAGTCTCAAGCATTACTAATTTGCTTGAGTAAGTGTCTGAGTCTGAATTTGTATTTGTATCATCGTTTGTCTGTTGCTTTGGTGCAGCTGCAAGTGCGACCGTACTAATTAGCCAGGTTTCATCACAAAGCTGCAACCCAAACGCTGCCTGGGCGAAACGACATATGCCAATCGGTTGCCAAAGAAAATGCCCAAAAAAAATGTTGCAATTTATTGACTGGCAGCCTGAAATAAAAATCAGTTACACGTTGTAAGCGGCAAATGGCAATTGCCAATGGGCAGTTGAAAATTGAATTGAACTGATCCAAATTGAATTGAATTGTACGTGGCTGCCATCCTGCCAGACCTGTTTCGATATCCAAGCTACTGGTCTTAAGCAAAACCATCAATCTCCAACCTGTAGCCATTGCTGTCACATCGTACATACAAATGTACGTCTGGCGAAGCCTAATTTTGGGAACACCGAGGCGTATGCGTATTACCATTACCATTTGACAACTGTCACAACGCTGTATGACATGTCCCAGCAGACAGTACGGAGAGGGACGTGGTCTGAGCTTGAGAAATGTCCCAATGCATCTGAAACATGCGTCGTTCGGCTGTTCGGCCAATTAATTGGCCCATGCTCGCGTAATAATTTTGTAGCCAATTTATTAGCTGTTGGCTGTTGGTCAACTTGTTTTATCGTTGCATTTATTAAGCGATCCACTGATAAAAACCACACATTCATATTTCTGTTAAATGCCTTAGATTACGAGAGAGCCGCCTTTAACCCGCTGCAAAAGCTACCTCCCCCTGCTCACAGCCCTCCTCGCGTTAAGCCTCTCGACACGCCCCGTGGCCTGTAGGCGTGTCACTGCTGCACCTGTCGTCGTGGCCGATGATGACGAAATGATGGAATATGCCCCAAAATTTGTAAGTATACCGCATCCCCTCCCCCACTCTGCATGAGCAGTTAACGCTAAAATTAACAGGCAGTGGAAATATTCGGACAAACTGCCAACTGCACAATGGGCTGGAAAGCCAAAATGACCTCTCAAAATTACCTATTTGTCCGATCCATTATTTAGTCAATATGCTGTCAGCCATTAACAGATAGATTTTGAGCATGTCGAAAATAATTTAAATTCCAAATAAATGAAGAAATATATTAAATAGAAATATATTATATAGAAAACTGAATAAATACTAGTGATCTTCATTTCGTAATTTCATATAGCACTTTATAATTCATTATTGGAAGAATTGTGGTCGAAATTGATTTGTTATCTATTTTTATTTTTGAGGCCATAATTTTGAATATAGTAGCACTTCCAAACCCGTTTCTACGAGCTTACCTCTATAAATTGAAACTGAAATTGTGATTGTTAAGTCACACAGTTTTGCAAATTCTACTGCAATCTTTCAACTATCGACGAAATATTTAAGTGTACCTAACGCATTTACCACCATTGCCGGCCATTCAAAGTGAATGGTGTTTCGTGCGTTTTGTGATCGTCCCCACCCCCAAGAGATATTTCCTTTTTTTTTTGGGGTAACGTATCGTCGCCCACATAAATCAACATGCAAGTGGAATGAACTGGCCTGGTTTGAGCCTGTCCGGGTCTAAGCCATTGTATTTTTCTCTTCGTGGGGAGGAAGGTTGGCAGATAGCCAAAAATGCGTTATGCGTGCAGCACACGAACAACTATCAACAACAACTATCAACAACAACTATCAACAACAACTATCAACGATCAACGATGGCGCCATATAAGGCAAACTCACGCAGTTAGCTGCACCTACTCGCACGTGGGAAGGCCTGCCTCAGAAGGAGACAATTGTTTGACTTGTAACCCGAAAGCCACAGTGACAAGGCGCGTTTAACATTTTAAAATGATTTTCATGTGCTGCAGCAACAAGTTGTCTACCAGTCTGTCTCAACTGTCCGCCTGGTGAAACGCCTTTGGTGTGTGCGTGGCTCGAGCCACAGCCTGCTCTGCCAGTCAGTCAGTCATTCAGGCAGTCTGTCTGTTTGTCAGAATTATTAGAGTTGCTTGCTTCATAAGCCTTCTCCCACGATCTGTCCGTTGCCCTGTTGTCACTTTGACGCACACGGCCAACGCAGCGTATACGCAATTTAACGTAATTATTGGGGCATTCGCGTTTCGTTCGCATTTTGCGTATACGCCCAGTGAGCATAGTCATCATAAATCCACTGCATGCGCAATTTATGAGGCAAAGTTCACACGCACCCACCAACTCAACGATCTGTCCGACCACCAACTGGGGCCGTAGCTTATAGGCGACTCACTCATGGGTGGCCGGCCAGCACAGTGGTCAACAGCTCATACTACAGCCTCAGCCAGCCCACTTATGCAACTGACAACGAGCTCCAAAAAAGTAGCTTTGATTAAAAACTATATTTTTGCCAAATGATTTTGCCTTGCGCACAAGGCACAAGGCACAAGCTTTGGCTGCTCAGGTTACGCACTCCCAAAGTAATCATTTGTTTTCGCCGGACAGCGACAGCCAGCAATAGCAAATTGATAGGCAACCAAGCAAACAACCAACAACAAAAAGCTACTGTGACTCTCGAGACTCTGTAGTGTAGACTCTGAAGTCTAGACTGTTGCATGGACACGACTGTGGCCATTTATGGACGTCTGCGCTTAATTGAAGCCAGCTCCGAAGCATGCGAAATACTTTTTGCAATGTTCCCCTTGCTTCGCCTTGATAGAGGTGCCAAAACAAAAGTCAAGGAAAAATAAATGTTGTTGCTGAATTTGTGCAAAAAGCTGACATGTGTGTATTTCTAAATTGAAATTGAGATTATCATTGCACTTGTAATGAATTGCTGCTACTCACTATTGGCTTTCTATAATGTAATACATTAATATATAATTAACGATTGTATTGCATTTGACTCGATGTCGGCTGCAGATCAAAAGATCATTTTATAGACGACAAACTTACGCCAAAATGACAAAAACCCAACCCAGACTCCAGTGACTTTCAAACTGTGCACAGCGCGCGATTTTGCCTTGACACAATTTTTAGCCAAGTTAAAACCAAAACGGCGCTTATTTCATTTTTTTAAATATTTATTTGTCGTGAACACATAAGAATTCTACAGTTTGTTGTAGCAGTCAATGGAGTATCAGAGCTCCAGTGCTTTCGTGTATATTTGTCTTTGTTTTTTGTTGATAGGTGTGGTCAACGCATTTTTTGAACGCATGCACAAAATACACTGTGCGAAAACTACAATTACTTTATTTTCCTTATAGTAATAAGTGCTAACAGGACAAGTTTTTTGTTTTAAATTCTTACCGTGATAGCAAATATTGAGAAATTTAAAATCCAGTTGCTTTAGAGTTATTACATAATCTTTGTATTTCTATATGTCTTCTCTTAGTAACAATAACAATAATATTACTAAATATAATAATATAAAGTTGTAATTTTGGAAAACATTTGTTCACACAGGAACATCCTGAATATGCATTTAGCTATGGAGTCAAAGATCTACACACAGGCGATGTGAAATCACAATGGGAGTCCCGGGATGGCGACGGTGTCAAGGGTCATTATAGCATACTCGAGCCAGATGGCTCCATACGCACAGTGCACTATACAGCGGATGCCAAGAAGGGTTTCAATGCCATCGTGAAAACGGTGGGTGCCAATTCGCATCCAATCACAGAGACACCCGAGGGGGAGAGTAGTGCAAACGATGATACATCGCAGTCGAAAATCAATCACTATAGCAAGGATCAGGAGCACATTGTGCTCAGCTCCGATATAAAGCCACTGAAGAAGCCCATAGAGGATCTGACACATTCGCATCCAAAGGTACCCAGCCTGATTGAATTCAAGCCGCATGCCCGTATTAAGCAGGTGCCCATGGAGTTGGAGCCAGATATCAGGAAACGGCTGCAGGAGGCGAGAGACAACTATTATAAGGAGATTGCAGCGGTTCACAAGCTGGAGGAGTATTCGCAAAAGCTGCAGCCCACCTACCCCGTGCAGCAGAGCGACTGGAAGGCAGTGATTGTCAATGAGCCAAACGAGTATCGTCCTCAATACAGCACAAGTCATCCGCATCAGCACCCCTACTATGAGCACTACAAGCCGAAGGAGCTGCCAGCGAACTATCTGCACCAGCCAGCAGCGCCTCTGCAGCCACTCCACACAAACTACGGATCCTCCAGACAACGACCCCTCAAAAATCAGGAGCCCATCTCCAATCACATACACCAGAAGAAGGCTGTGAACAGCACCCCAGGCCTGAAGCACTTCAAGTACAAGGGTGTACCCAAGAGCTTTGCCCGTCCCGATTACGCCAGCTACTTCCAACGTAAGCCAAAGAAGCTGCACGAGAAGCCCTGGACAGTCAATCAGCGATATCCCCGGCCCGAGGGGACGGGCCCCGTACTCTTCTCAGACCAACAACTGGAAGACGATGACTTCGAAGACTCTGTAGACGATGAGCAGGGAGTCGCCTCCGCGCGCCTAGTCCAATCCATGGTGCGGCGAGACAAACAGCACATGGTGCCCATGTATGCCAGGGCACATAAGTTTGCAGCGGGCAACTATAGGAATTTGCAGGGAGTGTGAGGGATGATGGTATCTGAAATTGTTATGGTGATTTTTGTAAACTGTTTCCTGTTTATGTTTGTTAATTTTATTGTATTTATTGGTAATTTACGGCTATTGTTTATTTATCATATTTTTTTATTTTTGCATAAATATATTTCTTGAGATTTCCACTCTTAGTACATATTGAAAGAACAATTATTTAAATGACCTGCCATAAATTATAGATGTTTTAATAACCTTTTCATTGCACACACTTAGAATGCTGCCCATATTATTTATACCAATCTATATTTAGTTGTCTTTCTTAGTGGTAATGTTATAGTCGAGAGTACTCGACCTTTAGACACTCTGTTCCTAGAGTAACTTATTATTTCCAATAAAGGAGTAGTTAGAGGCGCTGTTGATTATTCTAAAATAACTAGACTGGATTAAAATAATATAATATAATAAATACATAACCAATTTGGAGCATCTACGGAACTACATCAGATAGTATATACATGATATACATAAAAAAACATACAGTAAGTCAATTAAGCAATCGTTTTATTTATCACACATATTTAAAGTAATTACTAATTAATTAATAATTACTATTAGTGACTTCAAATTTGGAGTCCAAGCACCGCCCTAAAATCGATATAAGCCGATACTTGAAACATCGAGGCTAGTTCTAAGAAGCGACCTTGAATTTGGTCAACCACACACAAGTGGTGAATCGACCCTCGCAGCTGCTGCCCGCTCACACTCGGGCAATCGGTCTGTTGCCACAGTTTTGGTGCAGTGTCATAAACATTTGTCATAATTAACACAAATTAGGCAGCATTTGAATGCGAATCGCTGCTGCAGTTACAGTTGCACCAACTGCCCCTGCCCACCTGCGATGGCTACTACGCAGCTAACTGGTGGCTAATCCAATTAACTTAATCTCGGATAACGAGTTTCAATAGACAGCCAGATATGCGTCTAAAGCGAATGCATGGTTGCACGAGTATGTACCAAGTACATATTCTAATTAAAAGTACTTTTTGTCAACTTTAGCAAGTTTTGGCATTGACTCGGTTTCTCCTCTTATTTGGCCAACTTGGCTGTGCCAAAGTGCGTTTCGCCTGTATGCAATAAATGTAGTGCCACAAAGGTAGCAGTATGTGGCGATGTGGCATGTCAAATGCCATCCACGTTACACTTTTCAAAACTGATTGCATATACATATGTATGTGCAAAAATATTTACATTTATACTCTGAATATGCAAATGGCTCCCACATCCACCAATCGACCAAAACGAGAACAGCACTCTAAGCCGTGATTTGGACTCAACCAGTTACTCAATTAAAATAACAAAAATATCGATCCACAATTGATGTGCAAATGTGTGTATAAAATCACTTAACGCGTGAGAAATGTCTAAAAGTCAACTGAATGCAACAAATTCTCAGTTGTGAGATCTCTGAAGCAACAACTATGGTGCAGAGGCGTTGCCTACGCTCCCAATTAAATAATTTACAATATTCTAGATTAGGCGCCGCCTGCGACGAGGCGACATTGAACAGTGGAACGGCTGCTGTTGGGGTATGACTCAGTGCTGACTCTTGAGACTTAGATCCGGTTTGGTGGCTAGAAAAGCGGCTCCGTCGACACGCACACCTATTAAGGATCTGGAGATTGCAGCCAAGAGTGGAGAGAATGTCAACTCAACTGATCAATTAGCTGGCTAAGCAAATGTGAGACAATTTAAAAAATTCCACTGCATACCCGTTGCCAAATCGCATGATTTTCGGTTTCTACATGACGGCTAGGAATAATTAATGCCCGCGCCTGCCAAATGGCTGGTGTTAATTTATGATTGTCTACGTGAATCGTATATCGCAAATCGTAAATATGGTATGTCTCTATGGCATAATCGCAAGTCTACAATTGCTGCTACTCAGTTGACTTTTGGAGGTTTGGCAAGGCGACAAGCCAACGGACGGACTGACAGACGGACGGACGGACACAGATCAGAAATCATTTCTGATTGTTACCTTAGCTTGTTAGCAATTTCCTGCCTACCCACAATTTGTTCATGTTTCTGTAATGTTTTCTGATTGTTGCTTTTGTCTGTTTCTGCAGTAATAAATTTACATATTATGGGATGTAAATTTGTACATTTCCGAATATAATTCTATGCAACTAGTAATGAGATGCATAGTCAGAGTTTTATATAGTTTTGATGCTAATAAGAGACACTCCCAATTTTTCCCAGATAATGTGCTGAAATACTTTAGAAAAAAGATCGTGAACGTCCCACAATGTTTTAGGCTGTTCCATAGATGAATCGATTCACTTTTCCTACAGCAATATTACGCAATGTGAAACGTGACTTTTCTTTTATGTGATCGCCTTAAAACATGAAAAACCAATATTATTTTAGTAGTTTCACATAATTGAACGGCAGAAATTTCACATCATGAAAGTGCTTCTGTGCACAATTTTCCCAAGCCTAGCTGGGATTAACGCACAGCATTGGCTACCTCGGGCTACCACAATGGCAGGCAGCAGTAACTTATCCTGTGGCTAAAAGCACTAATCGACATTGCGGCCAACCGCAAAATAACACGCATACGACGTGTTGTCCGCCCCACACACGCTCGGAGTGTAGCACAAACATTTAAATAGATACGCAACCCGTTCGTATCGGCCTTTGAGAGGTTTTTATAGCGATTTTGCACTTTTTAAAAACTATGAGACAAGCAAAACGAAAACGTAAACGAAAACTGGTTCAGATATTCGATGCGTGTAGAATTAGATTCGAGATTGGGGTTTTGAGTTTTGAGTTTTCAGATTCGCGATTCGAGATCGTCAATTGCGCAAAAAGGCAGGCGGCATTAAATCTGTAATTTTATGAATATGTGCTGGCAAATTTTGAAATGTTTACGTATGCGGCATGTACAACATGCATTTCGATTTTCAATGAGCGACAAACAATCTAGATAGACACGTAAACATATACATACATACATACATACATACATATGTATATAAAAATGCACAAAACGATACAATGTTGGGCTGCTCATATGGGTATGTAAAATAATCGACGAGAAAACTTTAAGTGAAATCTAGATTTTTCAATTAAAATTTGATGCTGTGCGGCGGGTGGAACAGCAGCTGAGAGGAGGTGGCTGAGGATCAGTAGTTGGCAGCGGTTGTCAGGCGGATTTCGTCATGATGTTAAGTAGGCAATGGTCGATCGTATGTGTTAGCCATGGCCAGCTGTAGTCGTCTGTTAGCCAAGTGCCTGTTGCCCGTTGCCCGTTGCCCGTTGCCCGTTGGCAATTACGTAACGCCCCGCGGCCAGATCTCGGTGCGTGTGTGTGACAAATGCGCGACGAACTAAACTCGACCAGTCCACCCGAACTAGGTTAAAATTGCAGCTGACTTGCAGTTGAAGTTTGCGGTTTTCAGTTTGTAGTTTAGAGTTTTTGCATTGGTTTGCAAATGCAAAAATTAAAATTCAATCAAATTGCGAAAACCCGAAAAAAAAAATATATATATAAACAAACATAAAAAAAGAGACGCCAAAAAGTCAGAGACAGATAGACTAAGAGTCAAGCAAACAGCCAGAGCTGAAACATGTTTCATGTTCAATTAACAGGCCCAACAAATCCCAATACAAACGACAGCCTTTCACTCAACACACTGCGTGTGCATATTATTCTCCGTTTTGGCGCGATAAAATATCACATCATGCCACAAATTAGTTAATTGGGCCATAACGCTTATCTCCCTCGAAGCCAGGCTAAATCAGCATTCCTTCTGCATTGGCGTTGGCCTGGTGAGGCCGAGAGTGCCGAGTTTAGACTTCTAATTGAAATGTCAACGCGTGTGCAGCTCAATCAATTTGTGGTCTGCTTATGGACCGTCTGTTTGCCTAGATCGCTTCGATTTGAAATCGATTCATATTTGATCGCTTTCAACCGATTCGCATGGCATGTGGTGTCAACCGCAAGTCAGGGACACAAATGTGGCAACTGTGGCAGCTTGAAGTTGAAATGTGTTTTGGCGGCTTCACGACAACTAATTAAAAACCTTTTTTTAACGCGTTTGCGAATTTTGACAACAAAAAATAAATTACTCAACTTGTAAACTAACAAATCACAGTTTTTATATCCTGACTTTAACAACTGATATCTTTGTGATTTTAATGATTTGTAATCAAGTTATTATGAAAATATTTGTTAAGAATAGTAGTATATTTATCAAACAGCAAATAGTTAACTAACCTAATAATTTATAGATAATGGCATTGCTTTAGATCAAATAAATACCAATAAAAATCATAATGAATAAACACATTATTATAATTTTTCCTTAACCAGGCTTGGTCGAAAATCAACAAGTTATACTTTCAAAATCTGCCCATCCTTATCTTTAGTGAAACATGATTAAATCCATTATCAGAAAGTATTTGTTTAATTTATTTAATGGCAACTTTGTCTTGCTTATGAATTGATTGGTTTACATGTGATCAATAAAAATGCACAAAGTTATTCATTAGAACTGTCTATTCGGTATATTTAGTGGACATAACACCATTTTCTTGGTCGGTCCAAGACAATATCCAGCCAACAGTCATCGAACACACCCGCGTGCGAATTGTGCGCGTTTTAAAACGCAGCGACACAAAGTGACCTTAATTGCTAACAAGTCAACACTTGGTCATATCGCAGGTTATTCTTTTAGTTGGGTGCATGTATGGTATTATGTCTGTGTGTATGGTAAATATGCATATGTGTGTGTGTGTGTGTATGTGTGTGTAGTACTCGTATATGGCGCCTTTTATCTAACTAATGCACAATCAAGGCCCCAGGCACGCACAGACAGAGACAAAATTTATTGATAGCGACAGTAATACCACAATTTTGAAATTTTTTTCTTTTATTCATTTTTTTTTTGTTTTTTTTTTTTTGCTTCGAACAAATTGCGTATGAATTTCAAAGCTGCATTTTTGCCACAGCAACACGCAATGGTCGCGATTAAAATCTAAATCAAATTAAGTCGCTTTAAAAGCATATGCAAAATAAAATAAAAAATAGAAGAAAAAAAAAACAAACCTGGCCAACAATGCAACAGGCGCAGCAGCCACTGAGAGAACTGAGCAGAAACGCACCACGCGCAATTTTGAGCCGTTTTCGAGCCGAGGCGTTTGCTATGATCTAATAAAACGCCTGAGCCACATCAGCGCGAAGGTGGGGCCTCAAATGCAGGCGTTGCAGGTTGCTGCGCTGCGAGAGAACCCCGTAACAAAGAGAACTAAACCAACTGCCAATTGCCAACTGCTAACTGCTAACTGCAAGCTGCAAGCTGCAAACTGCCAACTGCGCAGCCGAACAGTCATCAATTTTTCTTCAGGCAGTCAGTCGCAGCTTTTGAGCTCTGACTTGACTTGACTTCGCTTTAGCCAACTGCAATATTTTTGCTGGCGATTTCTGCTCACTTTACCAATTGATTTTTTTTTTTTTGATGTTGTTTTTTTATTTGCTGCTGATTTTTTTGTCTGTCGCTAAACTGGTGCGTGGCTGCTGCGCATGCGTGTGAGCCAAAACTGACCGAACGTATATAAGCGATTATAGGGCCGGGCTGGCCAACAGTCAGCCGCGTTGCTCTACATCGAGCGAGCGTTGCGTGTGCCGTGTGCCGAGAGATCGATTAACGAATCAAGCGAAATTAAGTATACGCCATACTCGAAGGATATTCAGCGTTGAGCGTTCGATCGCAACAAGGATTACGAGCATTTCTGTGCATTATTTACAAAACTGTGAACAGCTATTACAGTTTACAGTAATATAGTGCGATTAACTATATTTTTTTATAACGTTTATTGACAACTTCAACTTCAACTTCAACTTAGTGTGCAGTATAAGTGAAAATATGAAGGTGGGTTCTCTAACTAACGTAAAGTAATAATTATTGGATTATAATAATTATTTAAATGATCAAAGCATACCATGTTCTCAAAATTTCCATACATAAATATTTCGGAGAATTTCTTTGCACGTGCGTCAAAAACAAATTAATAATGAAAGTGTGCTTAATTTAAAAATGTAGTTTAAGACTATGTAGAAAATATATCATATTTGTATGTAAACAATGAAATAAAATTACTTGTCGCTTAGATAAATTAATAAATTAAATTATCTAATTAAATTTTTTTTATAATGGCTTATATTTAGTACTAGCCGGAAAATAGTTACCAATTCGGAAAAAATTTTAGATGTTTTAAAATGTTTTTCACTCTGGAACTTAACAGAAATTTATACATAAATGGGCGTAAATTTTCAATAGACGCAATTGTAAGCCACACAATAAAATATTGCACAAAAAATTACAATTCGACCTCCTCTTTATATAATTTGGCCCCTCCCTAACTACGCCCATATATTCTCAATCAGTGATTTCCGCTACTATTTATTCGACTTTATTTTCTTGATTTGAAATGTAAGTTATTATATACCATACTCAAATACAATTTATTCTAAATTCCCATTTTTGCTTAAAAACTATTTGAACAGATTTTTGATAGTAATTAAAAAAATTTTTGAATATGTGCACATAAAAAAAAAAATAGAAAAGAAACCGTTTAATTTCAATATTGTTCAAACTCCGTGGAAAAAGAAGCAAATTCAAGCCTTACATGATTAAAAAATACTCGAATTTCAGCAAACATTTTAAATAAATTTACATTCATATAATTTAAAAAATATTAAAAATGAATATTAGATTATTAATACAAAAGACGATTAGTTACAATTGCATATCACACGTAAACAGCAAGTTAAGGCCACAAGAGAAACTTAGTAAAATACACGCAAAAAAATGTTAGGCAAACGCATTACAAATTATTGAAGTATTAAAATTCACGTTAGAGGTTAGAAAGAAGTGCTCTTCTTCTTCATTTTAATTCCACACTCTCTGATTTCTATTATTCTTTTGAATCATCATCAGTTGCATCCAATCGCTCTAATATGCCTTCTGGCCAGCTCAGTACTGGCAGATCCCACACCAACAGCAGCACCAGCGATCGTACCTTGTGTGCACACAAGTGGCGACACTGGCTACTCCTATGCACCGCCACCAGCCGAAGTCAAGTTCTCCATAACGCCTGGCGTCACAAGGTACAGTCAGTCGCCAGCGATTTCCAGCTACTCGGAAAATGGCAAATTGCTTCACACATCTGTTGGAAGCGGTGCTGCTTCTTATGAATCGACTGCCGGATATACGGGTCTCTCCCACGGAGGTCTGACCCAGATTAACAAGTACGTTGCACCAATACAGAAGACTCTATTTACGCCCCCAGCGCAATATGAGGGACATGGAGTAACCTACGCAGATAAGTCTCCAGCTGCCAAATATGCGACTGTGGTGCCCTCGGGTATTGAGCTAAGAAATCTGGTTTCGCCAGCCCTAACCAAGACCGTACTAACGGCCCCCAAGCTGCAAAGTGGCTATCTGCAGCCATCGCCGGCCCTCACCAAGGTGTCTACTTATGCGTCGCCGGGCTACTCCTATAGTCACTCCACTCCGGGCATATCCAAGCTGGCTACTTACACCTCGGCCGCCGCCTCCAGTGGAGCCTACTTAGCACCACAAGTGACCACGAATGTGGAAACCTACACCTCTCCCGGCTATACCTTCTCCAAGGCGACGCCAGGCTACTCCAAAGTGGAGACTTACAGCTCACCGGCCTATAGTCACGTCCAGGCAGCACCGAGCCTAGCAAACATTGGCACCTACTCACCCTCGATTTCGTATGGCGCACCCGTCATTGCCAAAGTGGCATCCTATGCTGCACCAGCTCTTACCTCCACATCATCGCTGTTTTCCTCACATAGCACGGGTTACTCAGCCAATTACGCACCAGCACTCTCCAAATCCTATCTGCCAGCGCCATATATCTCATCACCTGCCTATACAGCTCCTGCACTGTCCACCTACCAGGCAGCTCCGGCAATTACCAAGCTGACAACCGGCAGCTATAAGGCAAGTGGCGCTGGCGCTGTCTCCCATCAGTATGTTTCCAAGCCTGCGCTCACCAGTTATATAGCTCCTGCTCCAGCAGTTACCAAGATTGCCAGCTACTCAGCTCCTGCCTTAAGCACGTACTCCGCAGTGCCTGCTATCACTAAAATATCCAGCTATGCTGAGCCCTCAATCGCTGCATATTCTTCAGGGGCGTCACTTTCCAAGGTTGCTACTTATAGTCAAGCCGCGGATGTATCGCATCAATATATTTCAAAGCCCATAGTCGCTGCATATTCAGCAGGTCCTGCGATTGCTAAGGTTGCCAGCTACGCTGCTCCTGCAATATCCACATATTCCGCTACTCCTACCGCAAGCTACAGCAGCTCAGGTCATGGTGCTGTCTCTCATCAATATGTCTCCAAGCCTGCTGTGGCCACAATTGCAGCTGCTCCGGCGATTGCAAGCTATTCAACAGGACCAGCAATCTCAAAGATTGCCAGCTATGCAGCTCCAGCAATATCAACCTATTCAGCAGCACCAGCCATCACTAAGATTGCCACCAGTTATGGCGGATCTGGTCATGGTGCTGTCTCTCATCAATATGTCTCCAAGCCTGCTGTTTCCACAATTGCAGCTGCTCCGGCGATTGCCAGCTATTCAACAGGACCAGCAATATCAAAGATTGCCAGCTATGCAGCTCCTGCAATATCAACCTATTCAGCAGCACCAGCCATCACTAAGATTGCCTCCAGTTATGGCGGATCTGGTCATGGTGCTGTCTCTCATCAATATGTCTCCAAGCCTGCTGTGGCCACAATTGCAGCTGCTCCGGCGATTGCCAGCTATTCAACAGGACCAGCAATATCAAAGATTGCCAGCTATGCAGCTCCTGCAATATCAACCTATTCAGCAGCACCAGCCATCACTAAGATTGCCACCAGTTATGGCGGATCTGGTCATGGTGCTGTCTCTCATCAATATGTCTCCAAGCCTGCTGTGGCCACAATTGCAGCTGCTCCGGCGATTGCCAGCTATTCAACAGGACCAGCAATCTCAAAGATTGCCAGCTATGCAGCTCCTGCAATATCAACCTATTCAGCAGCACCAGCCATCACTAAGGTGGCTACTAGTTATGGGGGCTCTGGTCATGGTGCTGTCTCTCATCAGTACGTGTCCAAGCCAGCGTTAGTCAACTATGCAGCTGCTCCAGCAGTTACAAAGATCGCCAGCTATGCTGCTCCTGCTGTGGCTAACTATGGAGCAACGCTCTCCAAGACCTACTTGCCGGCTGCTCCAGCTGTTGTTGCTGCTCCAGTCATTGCAAAAGTAGCCACTGGCTATGGCGGATATGGACATGGTGCAGTTTCCCATCAATATGTGTCCAAACCTGCTGTGGCCACAATTGCTGCTGGTCCATCGATTGCTAAGGTGGCCACCTATGCAGCGCCTCCTATAACCACATACTCAGCGGGTCCAGCAATATCAAAGATTGCCAGCTATGCAGCACCTACCATATATTCCGCTACACCCACAATCACCAAATTAGCCACAAACTATGGAAGCTCTGGACATGGAGCTGTCTCCCATCAGTATGTATCAAAGCCAGCATTAGCCACCTACGCAGCACAACCAGCTGTTACTAAGATTTCCAGCTATGCTGCTCCTGCCTTAAGCACGTACTCGACATCTCCGGCAATCACCAAAGTGGCCACCTCCTACAGTCAAGCAGCTGATGTATCCCATCAATACATTTCAAAGCCAATCGTTGCAGCATATCCTGCCATCGCCCAAGCCGCCAAGGTCGCCAGCTATGTGTCACCAACCGTAGCCACCTATTCCACTGGAGCTGCACTTACTAAAGTGTCCACAACCTATGGCAGCTCGGGACATGGAGCTGTTTCGCATCAATATGTCTCCAAGCCTGCTGTGGCCACAATTGCAGCTGCTCCGGCGATTGCCAGTTATTCAACAGGACCAGCAATATCAAAGATTGCCAGCTATGCAGCTCCAGCAATATCCACATACTCAGCAGCACCAGTCATCACTAAGGTTGCCACAAGTTATGGGGGATCTGGTCATGGTGCCGTCTCTCATCAATATGTCTCCAAGCCTGCTGTGGCCACAATTGCAGCTGCTCCGGCGATTGCTAGTTATTCAACAGGACCAGCAATATCAAAGATTGCAAGCTATGCAGCTCCAGCCATATCCACATACTCAGCAGCACCAGTCATCACTAAGGTTGCCACCAGTTATGGGGGATCTGGTCATGGTGCCGTCTCTCATCAATATGTCTCCAAGCCTGCTGTGGCCACAATTGCAGCTGCTCCGGCGATTGCTAGCTATTCAACAGGACCAGCAATATCAAAGATTGCCAGCTATGCAGCTCCTGCAATATCAACCTATTCAGCAGCACCAGCCATCACTAAGGTGGCTACTAGTTATGGGGGCTCTGGTCATGGTGCTGTCTCTCATCAGTACGTGTCCAAGCCAGCGTTGGTCAACTATGCAGCTGCTCCAGCAGTTACAAAGATCGCCAGCTATGCAGCTCCTGCTGTGGCTAACTATGGAGCAACGCTCTCCAAGACCTACTTGCCGGCTGCTCCAGCTGTTGTTGCTGCTCCAGTCATTGCAAAAGTAGCCACTGGCTATGGCGGATATGGACATGGTGCAGTTTCCCATCAATATGTGTCCAAACCAGCAATTGCCAGCGTAGCAACTGCCCCATACGCCGCACCAGGCGTGGGTCACATTGCCACAAGTGCATCCATCGGCTCGGGATATGCCAGCACTGGACATGGCGCAGTCTCGCATCAGTATGTGTCCAAACCAGCGATAACTACCGTTGCTTCTGGTCATGCAGGTGGTAGTTACTCCGCCGGCAATTTAGGTCTTGGCTTAGGGTTGGGCTATGCATCCAGTGGACACGGCACACAGTCCACTCATTATTTGTCCAAAGCCTCTGGTGGCGCTTTGCTAACTGCACCGCTTACCAAACTGACTTCACCAGCTTCTGGTCACGGATATGCCAGCAGTTCCTATGGATTCAGTTCGGGTAAGTCAACTTAACTGGGAATAGCTATTTTACAGGTGCCATTTATGGCTCATCCTTTAAAACAGGTTGTCAACAATAGATACCTTGCAAATTTCGATGGCTCCACTTTGAAAACTGTGGGAGATTAGGAGAGTCGGAAATTGTCGCACCCGAGAAATATTTTATCTGTCTTGCGAAGAGTTCATTGGGAAACTGGCTGTCTATCTATATTAAGAGGAGGTCTCCAGTAGTTTATCTATTAAGTTTGATGATTTTGTTGTTATATATTGTTTATATTGTTTATATTGTTTATATTGTTTATATTGTTTATATTGTTATATTGTTTATATTGCTTAATAAAAACATTTTATAATAATTTCTTAGGTAAATTAGCCTTGGGTCCAACAGGTGGACATGATGGCCTATACTACGGTGCCATATCGCTTGGCCATGCTGCCGTCTCGCCTGCACTCAGCTATCATGGAGCCTTGTCCCATGCTGCTGGTGGTGGTGGTGGTGGTGTTGGTGGATTGGCACATCTGGGCGCCCCACTCGCTGACTACGGCCATGGGCTCGGCATTGGTCCCTTTGGTGCTGGCTTCAATCGCTATGCGCCCAGCGTGTCTGCACTAAGCGCCCATGCCCCGCTTACGCCGGCAGCCTACTTGAAGTCTGCACCGGTGCCACAGCACGCGCTCTTGAAGGTGTTGCCGGAGAAGCATCTCGAGCACTTTGTAAGCTAATCACTCACTTGTGTTTTTGGTCCCCATTCTTAAATAATGATTGCCTTCTTTTTTCACTACAGGATGCTCATCCACGCTACGCTTTTGAATATGCAGTAAATGATCCTCATACTGGCGATAATAAGCATCAGCGCGAGGAACGCGATGGCGATGTGGTCAAGGGCGAATATTCCCTGGTTGAGCCCGATGGCAACGTGCGTACCGTGAAATACTACGCTGATTGGGAGACCGGCTTCCATGCCGAGGTCATCAACAGTCGTGACCAGGGCAAAATTGTGGCCAAGCGACAGGTCGCAGCTAAGTCGTGAGGTAAGATCGATTCATTTTCTATAATCAACATGTTGCAAGTCTAAACTAATTTTACTCTATATTGGGAACTCATTGGGAAAACAGCGCCTGTTACGTCGACCAGAATGACTTATTTGTTTGCCAGCAACTGTAAATAGCCTACGATTCAATTTTCTTCTCATTAAACATTAAACGTATTTATGTAAACCATACAACAACAACTGCGACAAAAATAATAAAAAAGAAAAAAAAAACAAAATTAAAAGAGTGCCGCTATGTTGCACTAAAACGTGCCCATTATCCATATCATCCTTATCCTTACTCATTATTTCTATCTATCTGTTTTCCGTACATGTGATAAGAATTACAAAACTAAACTGATTCGGCTGACGTGTAAATATGGATTATCATAAAAAACGATCGAATGAGCATATCAATTTAATATATATTTTATTCAATTTTTTTTCAAGACCACACTTTACTTAATTTAAATTAATACAATGAATAAAAATAAACATGGATGTACATATAAGCTTAAGTGGCTTAGTCCACATGCATAGGGAGTAAGTACTCGTAGATTTTTTTTAGCATGTGCACTTGAATATTCATTGGTTGCGATGCTTTTCGTTTTATTAGCAAACAATTAAAAATATTCGAAATTCTAAATTTATACGAAATGGTTTTTAAATTCATAGTTAAAATGTAAGGCATATGCAGACAGTTGTTACAAAAAATCCAGACGAAAATATGTACCATTTTGTAAAACCACATCCCAAGTACAGTCGAATAAAAAAGTACCAGTGTTGATATATATTATATATTCACATGTATGAACACATAAGCACCCATATTTTATTTCATAAATGGGTTGTTTTTTATCTTAAAACAATGTAAGGAAAAAATGGGAAAAGCATAAGTCAAATATTAAATTTTTACAGAAAAAATAAGCCATTGATTTGATAGGAATAATCTTAATAAATTGATTGGTAGATTGAGTACTTCGCGGTTTGACAATAAAAAATATTGCCGATAAATTAGTTTTTATCGACATCAAGTTTACAGCTTCAAGGGTGTAGCAAGAATAACTAAAACATATAAGAATGCTGTAGTCGAGTGAGTTCGATTTGCACACTCAAAAAAAGTATTAGTGGAAGTGCTCTCATTTCCGGCCGGCACAGGTACTGAAAGGTAAACAAAATCTAAGGCAACATCAGACAATATAAGGTTTAGGAACCGATAAGTTAATATATAGACTTACCTTATGGGGTCGGAGATACTTCCTTAATTGCAAATTTCACATTTTTGGCTGGACGTCACTTACTCTTTCAGTTTTGTTTCAATAAGTAAACAATTGGCTTTGGAATATTTTGGCTATGTTTTGCACTTTTAATGAGTATTGGGTTAACAAACGAAACGCGCATTAATAATTAATAATAATAATAGATGAATAAGTTAAGCAGCAAATCACATATATCTTTGTTCTCGCCGTAATACATTTGAGTCTAATACAATTAACTTGGCTAAAATGCGCGCCGCAGATCCTGGCTTATAAACAGACCAAAATCAGTGGGAGCCGCGCGATGCGGATTCAGTGTGCAATATGTTTGGAAGATATGTCGCAACAGTCGGCTGCCCTGCAGCTGAATCTGTGCACGACGCTGATCCCCTTGGGTACCCAGCTCCAGATGGGCAAGGAGCCATTGGTTCTTAAAGCTGCGCAGTTCGGCTTCCATTGAGTTCAGCTGAACGCTCGCCTCCAGCTGGGGCACATGCAACGGCTCCAGAGCGGCAAAGTTTTTGCACAGCTCATTGCCCTGCAGTTGGACGCGCAGCTTGCGCTCCTGCCGCAGCGCCTGGTGCATCAGATTCAGTTCCCGATTGCAACTGCGCGTCGAGCTGGTTGCACAGGCGCTGTCAGCCTGCTGCTGTTGTTGCCAATGCTGCTGAGCCTGCTCCAGGACGCTCAGCTTATCGGTTAAGGTATTGAGCGCATGCTGTAAGCTGGCCTCCTTGGAGAGGATGCATTGCTCCAGATGCTCCATGCCCTCGGCCATTTGTGTGAGCGTCTGGCAATAGTCCTGGCTGAATCTGTGCACCTGCTTCTCGGCCATCTCTTTGCGCACCTGCAGCTCCGAGTAATCCTGCTGCTTCATCTTGGCCGTGTATTTGAGCGCTTTGATTTCCTTGTCCCGCTCTGCAGCGGCTAGCTCCAAGCTTTTGACATCCTCGTAGTGACGCCTGATTTGGGCGGCTCGCTGTTGCAGCGTGTTGCAAGTGGCATGTCGCACGTACTCCGTGTTGACGTCCCGAGGCTCCAACAGCGTGCACAGCTCCTCCAGCTGCTCCTCGAGCAGCTTCATACAGCGCTGACCAAAAGCATCCAGTTCTCGCTGCTCAGTCTCCTGACTAGGACCGAATTTACTATAGTTCAGACTCAAAAGATGCCAGAGCTTCTCATGCGCTATGCCACCATTCGACTCCTTGTTGGCCTCCCGCGCCGACACGCCCAGCATACTGATGAGCGCACCGAGGGCCTCGTTGGCCTCCAGGATGCGTTGGTAGCGTGCACATTGCATGCCCGTCCAGGCGGCGGCAGTTTTGTTGCCGCTCAGCTTGCGCTGCAGCTTCTTCAGTTTCTGTTTGAGGGCACAGGAGTGCTCCATGAGCATCTGCATGCACTGGAACGAGGCTGTCTGCTCGTCGCCCAACTTGATGATGGTATGTAGCATGCCCGCGTTGGCATTCACCGCATCCATGCCCGCCTCGTAGACCTCGACTAGTGCTCCATACAGCTGATGCTCATCCAGTAGATCCACCAGCGTCTGGGGCGGCATCAGATTCTGGTGCAGTCCATTGATGTAGTGCAGCACACGGCGTATGGGCTCGCAATTGGTATGCTCGTCCAGCTGACCTGTCTTCAGCAGACGCACAAACTCATCCAGCTGCTGCTCCTGCGTCTCCAAGTCCATGCGATAGATGGCCGCATGAGTGCACAGCTCGTAATCACAGTGATTGAGTCCGTGACGAAACTGTTGCAGCACCAATTGGAGACTCTTCAACAAATAGATGCATTGAGCCCGGAAGATATAACGCTGCACCGAATAGCCCTCGAAGATGGCATCGCGACCTGGCGAGGTTTAAGGAAGTTACAAAATATAGTCAACAATGAATTACTTAAAAAAAAAAAACATACATCATGCAGAAATTTACATTGCTTTGCGGAGCGGACTTTGAATGCTTAGATCGGAAATTTCATTATAAAACTGAAGACTGAACAATTATTCATAAGTTAACTATTTGATATACGAATATAGAGAGAGTCTTCTATTTCTATGATAAAGAATTAAATCTCGCCTTGCATCTGAGCTTGGGCATCTACTAATTCAACTTATTCCCTTCTTTTTTTAGCCTGATTGGTTTTTATTTTTAATTATTTCACGATATGTTGAACCTTTTGCCAGAAACTTGGAAAATATTTCCTGTTTATTAATTTAAAATTAAATTTTAACTTTTATTTTAAATTTCATTTCTACTCTTTGTATATTTTGTAATATATTGAAATTATCCTTATAAACAAGCAAGTGGCTTATACAAGAACTCAACTTATAGGAAAAACTAAACTACTAAGAACAGTTATATTTTCATGATACGATCGTGATCCGAACAGATCAATCAAATCATTCGAACGTTAGTCAGAAAATGGAATTAATACTCACCAAATTCACAGGCATTTGGAAATTTCTCATTGATTGCCTGGCAGACGATTTCGAGCTTGTCGTTCATACGTTCCAGTAGAAGCATGACTAGGACGACATCGTGTTCGCCACCTCGAAGGAGGAACTGCTCCGGCACAAAGGTGAGTAGATGGTCCAGGTGCTGACGCTGCAGGCGCAGCTCGACGGCCTTCAGCTGTTGATCCAAGGCGCGTCCGTAGGCCTTGCTCACGCTGAAGATGTGCTGGTAGTCCGCAATGCTCTGCTGGGATGTCTCCTCCTGCTGCGATTCGTTGGCGCTGCTGAAGTCTTCGATGGAGAGAGTGCCGCCGTCTGTTTTCAGTTGCAGCTGCTCCTGCAGCTGACGCACCAGATCTCGGAACTTCAGTATAGTCACATCACGATCGTAGAGACTTTCTAAGGCCGCATTCTTCTGCTGCTCTAAGGATTTAAGCTGGCCACTGAGCTTGTCTGCTTCATCACGCAAGTCCGATTCCAATTCTTGATTGCTCTCTATGAGCTGCTCCTGGATTTGCTCGAGTGCCTCCAGTTCAGAGACCTCATCTTCCAACAGTTTGACACGCTCCTCCAGCTCTAACTTAAGAGAGGCCAGCTGAGTCACCATAGACTCGGCGCCCAGCGAGGCATCCACCTGCTCCTTGAGATCAATCAGCTGCATTTCCATCTGATCCACCCGTCGACTCTGCAATTCCTTGATGCTCTTCAGTTCATTGATTTCCGAGTGCTTCGTCTCCAGCTCCTTGTGCGTGCGCTGTGCCAACTGCTTCTCATGTGCCAGTGTATCACGCAGTCGGACCACCGTCTCTCGCAATCTCTGGTTGTACTGTTCCAGGCGCAAAAACTCTCCGGTTGTCTGCAGTGTTGATTCCTTCATCGACTGCTTTTCAGATTTCTCCAGAACATGGTCATCGCCCTGATGTTCCTGTTCCTGCTCGGCTCGCAGAATTTCTAGATCGAGGGTGAGCTCATCGTTGCGCTCCTGTGCAGTTTCAAGCTCCATTTGCATGGTGTCCAAGCGTTCCTCGGCCATTTCCTTGTCCAGTGTTAACAACTCAATGCTCTCGGCCACGTCGTCCAGCTCCCGTTTGTATTTGGCCACAGTCTCCTGGGACTCGCGCTGCTCATGGCGACAGCGTTGCAATTCCCGCTGCAGCAGCACCTGCTGCGTCATAATTTGCGACTTGAACTCGAGCAGCTGCTCGTTCTGTATCTTAATGCGCTCCAGTTCCAGCAGCTTCAATTTGTCCTCACTCCTCTGCACGCGCAGCAATTGCAGCTCCTCACGCAGTTGCCGCTGCTCCGCACTATCCACATGCGCCACAGGTGGCGCCACTGTACTCGGAGTCCGCAACGCTGGACCCGGCGTAAACTTCGGTCGCAGTATCTCCAAGAAACCAGCCTCCACAAATGCTGCGGGTGTGACTCGCTTCACGCCGCTGCTCGTCGGACTCATGCTCGTCTTGCTGCGCTTGGGCGCCAATGACAGAGGCACCGGCATGGCCAGAGTCAGCTGTGCCGTCGAGCTCTGGGCCTGGGCTGTCGTTGGCTTGGGCTGACTAATCCGAGTCGGCCGCAACTGTGTGTAGGATGTAGAGCGACGTTGATTGCATGTCATAGTGGGTGGAGTCAATATCGATGACTGCCGCACTTCGCCAAGTTGCTCCCACTTGGCCAATCTCTGAACTTGGTCATAAGGCGGCTGTGAGGCGACACTCGGCTCGGTCGCTTGTAGCTGACTTCCTGCAGCTGTTGCATTACTTTGAATTGTTTGCTGCTGCTGCGACTGCGATAAAATGTTGGTCGACTTGGATGCCACAAATGGCTCCTGATGAGTACTCAACGCCTTGGACGACGTTTCAAGCTCATCCTCAGTGCTCTGCTAGTAGAATATAAATTATATATTGAATAACTATTTTTATGATATCTGTATTTGCATTACGTTTGCCAGCGGCTGTGACTGTGGCTGAGATTGAGTGGAAGTCACCGAAGAGGACGCATTGTCTGATGACTTTTTAGCAGTCTTTCCAGCTAAAGTTGCCGCCTCCCTTTGATTACGCTATGCGAAATAAATTTTGGTTAAGTTTAGCACGAGAGGAATGAGAAGAACATAAAATGCCATACAAAAGAACTTAATACACTTTACTTAGAACATATGTTAAGATGTATATATTATTTATGATGCATGCACCCACTCATTATAAATTCATCTTGACACTCATAAAATTGACAGCTGTGCGCATATTTGTAGGAGTGACTCACTTGGTCTTCCGCTGGCTGCCTGCTTCTTGTTCTCGCAGGCATTTTCACTCTGCTCACATCGCGTTGCATGATGTCCTCCTCCTCTGAGCGATTGTTGTCCTGCTTTTTGAGGTGTTCCAACTGATTCACGACTGGCGACTGCAGCTGCAACTGTTGGGCACGCACAAAGAGTCCATAGTTGGGCGGGCACTTAAAGTAGGTGCTGCCGCGAATGGTGCCATTGTTTTTGCCACGCGGCTCATCCAGCACAATGCCAAACCACTGACCGCCAGCGAAACTGGTGCGTCCCACATATGCGACACGACCGCAAAGTTTATTCTTTCCCGTTACTTGTACACGCTGACCAAGTTTTGGTTGAGCTGTTGACATATTATTCATGGGAGCTTACGTCATTTTGGCTTAACGCATGGCCCGGCGCTGAATATCGAGCGAGATGGCGTGCCTAATCTCAGTTAACAAACAAACCCCTCCAAAGTGCAATGCTAAACTGATGCGTTCCTTGTCATCGTCATCGTCATCGTGCCCCACCCCAAGCCGAACAGCAGAGCTGAAGAGGCTACAGCGCAGAATCGTGAACTTTATGGTGGTTGGTCATAGCCCTAGTGCATGCAATACTGACATTTCAAACTTAGTCAATGGTTTTGAAAACGATTTTTGAATGGAATTGATACCCACTTGAAATTCAAATTTAAGAGATTAATTTTCTCCTTCAACATTGTATCTTTTGAAATTAAATCTTAATTTGATATTAAAAAGCAGAGGTAATACTATAGGAGCAAGACGTAAGTCAGTTGGTCTAAAAATAAATAAATATGGCTATATATTATATACATCGCTAAGGCTCTCATTGTTCCCATATATTTGCGAAGGGGATAATGGAAAGTCCTCCTTAAATCGGAGTTTGAGTCGCGACCAAGCTGTTTCTGGAATATGTCCAACATAGGAGCCAAAAAGCGAGAAACCGATTCGACAATCCTCTCTTGTGATCCTGACTGGGAACTCACCAACGTTGATTCCACACTAGCATTTGATATTGTGAACAATGTTTATCGCAGCATTTGATATTATTATTTAGTAACAAATTCCATTTTCATTGTACAGTTCTGAAGAGTCAGACACCTTCTTGTGGATGCAGTTCAACATTAGTCAGTCTTCTGTTTATCAGACAAAACATAGATCACACTATTCC
>JBAMBE010000129.1:0-12738 GCA_037043585.1 Drosophila mimica | reverse complement strand
CACACAATAAGGCTCAAACAGAAAGCTACACTTTTAAGGATGTCAGCGGAAGGAGTTGGAGGCTATCACATCCTTAGCCAAAAAGATGCCAAACGACTTTCGAGCGTAATTTCAAAGTTCATATGAGTAGCAAAAAGGAATGGACGTCACTGGATGACATCCATCCTACGAAACCGCACACCATAAAATGGTGCACCGACGGATCACTCACCAACCAGGGTACAGACCTCGGAGTGGTGGGCCCTCGGATATCTTATAATGAATCCCTAGGAACGCACACCAGCATATTCCAAGCTGAAGTGTGTGCGATAGAAAGGTGTGCGGATCTTAACCTGGTGCGCAACTATCGGAATACGGATATATCCATCCTATCCGACAGCCAAGCAGCGATAAACGCTATTAGTGGGACGAAAATCACTTCTAAAGTGGTCCTAGAAGCACGATCCCGACTTGACCGATTCGGGGCAACCAACAGTCTCACCCTAATATCCATCCTATGAAACCGCACACCATCAAATGGTACACCGACGGATCACTCACCAACCAGGGTACAGGCCTAGGAGTGGTGGACCCTCGGATATCTTATCATGAATCCCTAGGAACGCAAACTGGCATATTTCAAAGCTGAAGTTTGTACGATAGGATGTTGAGCGGAGCTTAACCTGAAAGCTCACCCTTAGATGGGTCCCGGGCCACACGGACATAGTAGGGAACGAACTGGCCGACAGGCAAGCAAGATTGGTGGCAGAGAGACCCCTGCCATAGGACCTGAACCGTATTGTGACAGTGGAAGGCACACAATACGGCAGGAGCTTAGAAACAACGAAAGACAGAGGAGGCAGCAGAGCTGGGCAGAGGCACCAGGACTCCAACAAGCCAAATGTCTTTTGGGTGGCTATAATAAGAAGCGATTTAAGCAGATAATAGCTATGAGTAGAATAATCTTAGAATACTCACCGGACTACTGACGGGACACTGTAGACTAAGAAGTCACCCAGCCAAACTAGGTGTAATTAGTACCGTACTCTGCAGATTCTGTGAAGGTGAGGAAGAGTCCTCAATGCACATCCCAGCACAGTGTGTCGCCTTAGCGAGGGAAAGATTTAACATCCTAGGGATGCATGTCATGATAAACAATGACATAGTAACCCTCAACCCAATAAAGATTCTATCATTTGTGCAGGAGCTTGGGTTGATGGAGGAGCTTTAAGCCCAGAAGGGGGCACAATAGACCTATCAGGTCGCAGTGCACATACCCCTAACCTAATAATAATAATAATAATAAATCGTCGATTAGAGTGCGTCACTGCTTTTCTTGAACTTTTGAGAGTTATATTGCTGCTTCCAATTGTTGGTTGCGACATTGGAGTTCAAATTAAACTAGATAGAACGTTGCAGTCGGACGTAACCGACAGCGAAATACTATTATACCATAAAATTTTGCGACACTAGCTTGCAAATTACGGCAGATATGCGCATTTTAAATTTCTAGGGACGAAGTTCCTGGGGGCGGCGGATGTGGGCGTGGTCCAAAAATTTATATGACAATCCTTGGAGGAGGCTACCAGCAAATTATCTTTCAAGTTTGGTTTGAGAAACCAGTAATATACCTACCAAATTTGACGTTCCCTACTCAAAAACTGCGGAAGATATAGCCATTTGAAAATTTTAGGGGCGGAGGTGATGGGGGCGTCGGAGGTGGGCGTGGCACATGCCAATCTTTCAAGGACCTCGCCAACAACCTACCAACCAAAATTGGTGACCGTATCCATTAAATTGTGAGAGATATGTGGATTTATCGATTTTCTTAAATCGAATTTCGCGGGTTTCTAGCTCCCTAGTGGACGTAGGTCCAAACCCAAGACACTTTAATTTTTGAGGGTATTTTCCAATATACGTTCTAAGTTTCAAGTCTCTATCTCTAAGGGTGTCGGAGGAACGCGCGTTCATACGGACGGACAGACAGCATGACGGACATTGAACAAAACCAATATACTGTTATACCTTTTTGGTATAATAGTATAAAAAGCAGCTTGAATTTTGTAAAGGTTACAAGTATCGAAATATCGTGGTTAACAAATTTTTTGAAGTAGTGCTCGATTAGTGTGGAAGAAATTAAATCGAAGGCGGCATCAAATGCTACAATAAATTTTGCAAAAGAACACATGTCGTGGAACAAGCGTGCCAAAATATAAATTGAGATAAAATTTGGACCAAACGGCTTAAATTATTATTATGACGATTTAAAGAAGTCGGAGAAATTTTTCCCAACTGGAAGTTGTAGTGGCGCTTCACTGAAGATCTTGCCTGCATTTAGTCATCACAACAGGACCTCGATATGTACAATTTCAAGAGGGTTGTAGGGTTATATAAAACTGTTGGATGAAGTTTTAGTGATCGTTAGGGAGCAAACTCAAATGCCGTTTCGGGATAAGGAATTTAACTTTTAGAGACCATCCGACCTGTATCCATTAGAAAACATGTGGAGAAACCTGTGCCATCACAACCTCAATAGTATCACAGTTTGAGACAGTTACGAAAAGCTGTCCTTAAGGAAAATACTCAAATTCCACAGCCTAAAAAGTAGTTGAATTTTTGAGGTTAGATGATTCCATATACGTAGGAAACCCCGCGTCTGGCAAACAAAATGTCAAATACCACATTAACAGCGTAGGTCAACTGACCTATTTAAATATTTTTTTTCATCAATTTACCTTTGATTTGATTATATGTACATATAATATACATACATCCATTTTGGATTGTATTGAAGAAAATTATTTTATTTTTAAATTGTTATTATTAAATTGTCCACCCAAAATGCAGAAAAGCCGGAAAAAAACAACAAGAGATATACAGTCCTTTAAGAAAGACATAGAGACTGATAATCACAAGATATCTGTGGAGGATTTATTGACGCGGCTTGGTACTGACTCGCAAAAGGTACGTTGAATTCAATAACTTTAGAGCCCTTAGTAGTTGCTAGTAAGGATTTCTTAGGGTCTGTCGCAATCTGATGCAAAGATGCGGCTTGAAATAGATGGTCCTAATGCTTTAACCCCACCACCAAGAATTCCAGAGTGGATACATTTTCTCAAAAATATGTTTGGTGGATTTGCTATGTTGCTTTGGTCAGGGGCTATTCTTTGCTTTATAGCATACCTTATCCAAATGTTTTCACAGTATGACCCACCCGACGACAATTTGTTCTTGGGTCTTGCCTTACTAGCAGTGGTCATAATTACTGGTTTATTTTCGTACTTTCAGGTAATGTAATATATGAATTTAAGTTATCATAATAAAACAAAATCTTCACTTATAATAGGAACATAAATCATCTGCTATTATGGACTCCTTTAAATATCTCGCACCGCAGTATGCAACCGTAATACGTGATGGAGAAATTATTACTGTAACTGCCGAAGATCTTGTAATCGGTGATATTGTCGAAATTAAGTTCGGTGACAGAGTACCAGCTGACATTCGGATTTTGGAGTCCCACGGACTGAAAGTGGACAATTCATCCCTTACAGGCGAGTCGGAGCCTCAGATACGATCTACAGAGTTTACGCATGACAATCCATTGGAGACAAAAAATTTGGCATTTTTCTCAACAAATGTACTTGAGGGAAACTGCCGAGGAGTTGTCATAGCAACTGGAGATAGAAGTGTTATTGGTCGCATTGCAAATCTAACTGCAGGACTAGAGCAGGTACAGTCGCCAATCTCTCGAGAAATAGAGCACTTTATTAGAATTATTACTATCTTTGCGGTTATTCTGGGCTGCACTTTTTATACTATTATACCAAAAAGGTATAATAGTATATTGGTTTTGTTCAATGTCCGTCATGCTGTCTGTCCGTCTGTCCGTCTGTATGAACGCGCGTTCCTCCGACACCCTTTGAGATAGAGACTTGAAACTTGGAACGTATACTGGAAAATACCCTCAAAAGTTAAAGTGTCTTGGGTTTGGACCTACGTCCACTAGGGAGCTAGAAAATCGCGAAAATCGATTTTAGCAAATCGATAAATCCACATATCTCTTACAATTTAATGGATACAGTCACCAATTTTGGTTGGTAGGTTGTTGGCGAGGTCCTTGAAAGATCGGAATGTGCCACGCCCACCTCCGACGCCCCCATCATCCCCGCCCCTAAAATTTTCAAATGGCTATATCTTCCGCAGTTTTTGAGTAGGGAAAAATTTGGTAGGTATATTACTGGTAGTCGCCTTTAAGAACCGATAACAAATTGGTGGTGCCACGCCCACACCTGCGCCTATAATCGACAATTCCGATTGTAAATCGATAACTCCGTATATCTCCGAACATTTTAAAGATAGAGTAACCAAACTTGGAAGGTAATTTGCTGGTAACCTCCTACAAAGATTGGCATACCAATTTTTTGACCACGCCCACATCCGCCGCCCCCAGGAACTTCGTCCCTAGAAATTTAAAATGCGCATATCTGCCGTAATATGCAAGCTAGAGTCGCAAAATTTTGCAGGTATGTTACTGGTAACTCCCCCAAAGATCGATAAAAAAATTGGATGGCCACGCCCACTCCACCTACCTAAACCGATACACCTGTTGGTGTAAATCGATAAACCCATATATCTCGCGCAATTTGAAAACTTAAGTCACCAAATTTTATAGGTATATTGCTAGTAACACCCTTCATAAATGTGGAAAAAAAATTTTGGACCACGCCCACTCCCGCCCACAAAAAAAAGATAAATGCCTGTATCTCCCGCAATTTAAGAGCTACAGCTACCAAACTTAGAAGGTATATTACTTAGATCGAACTCCAAAATTTATGGGGCCACGCCCACTCCCTCCCCCAAAACCGATAAATGCCCATAACCCCAGCAATTTAAGTTAGTTAGTTACCAAACCGGGTAGGAAGATTATTAGGAAACTTCTCTAGAATTTGTTTTGGGCAACGCCTACTCCCGCCCCTAATGTCTCTGTACACAAATTAAGGTATAATAGTATTTCGCTGTCGGTTACGTCCGACTGCAACGTTCTATCTTGTTTTGTAATTGCTATGATTCTTGGATATGCTTTTCTTGATGCAGCAATATTTCTAATTGGCATTATTGTAGCCAATGTACCCGAAGGACTATTAGCTACTGTAACCGTATTCTTGACACTTACGGCGAAACGAATGGCTTATAGAAATTGTCTTGTAAAGAATTTGGAGGCCGTCGAAACGTTAGGTTCAACATCAACAATTTGTTCAGATAAGACTGGAACGCTAACTCAGAACTGTGGCCCATTTATGGTATGACCAAGTCATTGTGGAGTCCAACACCACCGAAACGTTTAAGGGATTAGAATTCAATAAGGAAGATACGTCATTTAATGCGCTTTTGTTATGCGCTGCCTTGTGTAATTCTGCTGACTTTAAAGGTGGACAAGAAGATGTGCACCCCCTAAAGAAAGATGTCAATGGTTCTGCATCAGAAGCAGCACTTCTTAAATTTGCTGAAATTGTTTATGGTGGCATAGGACCCGTTCGCCGAACGCATTTTAAAATCGCAGAAATCCCATTCAACTCAACTGATAAGTTCCAAGTGTCAGTTCATTCGTACAATAAAGACACTGGCTCTTACATAATACAAATGAAAGGAGCACCAGAGCGCATTTGGGAACGATGCAACAAGATAATAATCAATGGCGAAACAAAGCCTCTTACTTCAAGACTGAAAGATCAGTTTGAAGACGCATATTTTGATATGGGTGGAATGGGTGAACGAGTTCTAGGATTTGCCGACTTAATTCTGCCTATCAATGAATATACGCCATCATATGTGTTTAGTACAGAGCCACCCAACTTTCCATTAATAATTCTTCGTTTTTTAGGGCTAATTTCACTAATAGACCCACCACGTGCGGCGGTCCCTGATGCAGTCGCCAAATGTCGGAAAGCAGGTGTTCGTGTGATAATGGTTACGGGGGATCATCCAATCACCGCAAAAGCTATTGCCCGAAGTGTTGGAATAACAACGACACCTACTGCGGAAGATATTGCCCAGAAACGTGACATTCCCATTAGTGAGGTAGACCCCCGTCAGGCTAATGCGATTGTTGTGCATGGCGGAGAGTTGCGTGAAATGAAAGCAGAAGATCTTGATGCAGTTATTTACTATCATAACGAAATTGTATTCGCGCGCACTTCGCCACAGCAAAAATTAATCATTGTTGAAGCCTGTCAGAGAAGCGGTGATATTGTAGCAGTAACAGGTGATGGTGTCAACGACTCACCGGCATTGAAGTGTGCTGACATTGGTGTAGCTATGGGAATTACAGGATCAGATGTTTCTAAGCAGGCTGCTGATATGATTTTACTAGATGACAATTTCGCCTCAATTATAATAGCTATTGAAGAAGGTCGATTAATGTTTGATAACTTAAAAAAGTCCATTGCTTATATTCTCACCTCAAATTTACCAGAGATTACACCGTTTTTGTTTTTTGTGATGTTTGACATTCCTCTAGCTCTAGGCACAATCGCAATACTGTGCATCGACATTGGTACAGACATGCTGCCAGCAATTTCACTTGCATATGAAAGAGCAGAATCGGATATTATGTCTCGCATGCTTCGAGATCCTTATGAGGATCGCTTAGTTAATCAAAAGTATAGCAATTGTCATCGATTAAAAAAAAATATTTTTAACAAATCTTCCTATGATTTAGACTTATTCTAATGGCATACCTACAAATTGGCATGATTCAAACTGTAGCGTGTTTTTTTACATTTTTTGCAATAATGGCAGAACATGGATTCCCTCCTTCGAGGCTCGTGGGTATAAGGAACGATTGGGACTCGAAAGATGTTGAAGATTTAATAGATGAATATGGACAAGAATGGGTATGTTGTGCTTAACCTTGTATATGTACATTGTATATGTACATTTGACTGAAATGATTTAATTACTTTAAATTACTATATAAGAAATAAAATGCTGTGGTAAGAAATGAGATGATGAGAAATTTAATATTGACTGTTGACGCTATCTGCTTTTTGACAGCTCTATTTTAAATAAGTACACAAACTTATTTCACAACTTTATAATGTTTATTCACAACAATAGAATTATGTAGTTAAGACGGTAAGCCACTGCTTAGTCTTTCAACAACAATGTGTATTTAACGATCGATGCGCGTTATGCTTAATACGTTAACTATCAATTATCAACTATTAAGTTTATTAAGATTAGAAGCCCAATGCCTAGTCTTCTCAACAATGACACAACCTTAAATTAGCACGCTCGAGTTATGCGAACCAACTTTAACTATCAACTTTATACTCCCAAAGTAGAGTGTAAACTCATTAGCTGCAGCAGCCGGCGGATCAGCAAGCGCTCTTTGTAAAGAGAGAGAGAGAGAGAGCGCTGCAGAAGAGAGCTTGGTACTATGAGAAGAGAGCGGCAAAGAAGAGCGCTGATAACGCTGGCTGCTGCAGCTCGAAGTGCACTTAACATAATTTGCATGTGTAAATGCAACTAAAAATACTCTATATATGTATATTGAGCCTCGAAGGGCTCCACATGTACATGAAATTAATGACTGCAACTAATTTCGTGCTGACGCCAACATACTCCCCTTGTTGAAAGGCTTCCTTTCAACAGTATACTCAATAGGCGTCAGACACATCTTGTTGACAGCCCTCCTGATTACTCCTTTCGGTGTCTTCAAGTCAGCAACTCGAGCAATGCCATCTCTGCCTGGAATTACAGCATGCACTCTGGCTAGTGGCCAGCTCATGGAAGGCGTATTCTCGTCCTTAACGAGAACTACATCATCCTCTTGAATTGATCGAGCTGGAGTTCTCCATTTAGCACGCTGTTGAAGGAGTGTGAGCTACTCCTCACGCCACCGTGCCCAAAAGATTTGCTGTAGATGTGCCGCTGCCAACCATCCAAGCGATCATAATTCAACTTTGTTAGATCTGGCTCCACAATTGTTGTTGGGGGACCGCCAATCACGAAGTGAGCCGGAGTCAAAACGTCTAAGTCACCAAGATTCTCTAAAATTTAAACTAAAGGGCGTGAATTAATGATGGCTCATATTTGGCAAACAAGAGTTCGCAACTGATGAAAGTTGAGCAGCGACTGGCCAACACAGCGGTAAAAATGATGCTTGGCGGTTTCCGCCGCTGCTTCCCATAGTCTGCCAAAGTGTGGAGAGCGAGGGGGAATGAAGCGCCAGTGAATGTTGTCCGCCAGGCAGAATTGATGAACAGCAGTAGCATGATCATCGCTCAACACCAGACTTCTTAACTCCTTTAGCTCGTTTTTGGCACCCACGAAGTTTGTAGAATTGTCAGACCAAATCTGACTAGGCTTACAACTTGTCAAGATGAATCTCCTCAGAGCGTCAAGAAATAAAGCTGTTGTTAAGTCCTGAACCAGTTCCAGGTGAAGAGCCTTGGTAACGAATCAGACGAAGACCGAAATGTAGCATTGTCTGTTGGCCTGGTGCAAACAATAGATTTGTAGCAAAAGGTCAGGCAATAATCAACTCCAGTCACTTCAAATGGTTGTGCTGCTTCAATCAGCTCTGTTGCAAAATTGCCCATCATATGCTCGATGAGCAGGAGCTTAGCTCGAAAACATCTGACGAACTTGTTGAAAACCCGAGACACAGTTTTCAAACCGCCAATTGGACAATGTTGGAGGCGTAAATTGGCAAGTAGTGCATGAGAGCCTGAGTGCAGGTTACGATCATAAAATTCTATAATGATCCACTTGCGCAGCGCCACGTCCGTCTGCAGAGATTTATTCGGAGAGCTCCATCTTGCGCGATGATGTAGGAGTGTGAAACACTCCTCTCGCCAACCAAACCCTTTTAAATGCTACACGAGGAAGACTCGCTGCCAATCATCCAAAAGGTTGCAGTCTAGGCTCGTTAGGTCCGGTTCCAGAATTGTTGCTGGAACTCCGCCAATCACAAAATTGGCCGCAGTCACACATCTAATTCGACTGGGTTTTCTAAAATTGGACCTAACACTGGAAAATTAATTGTGGCCACAGTTTGACAGACAAGTGCTCGCCACTCACAAACAAGCACCGACTGATCAACACAGTGGTAATGGTGATGCCTTGCGGCGTTCTCTGCCGAATCCAGATTTTGGCGGCTGTACTGTGATCTTCGATCTTCGAGCTGGATCTTCGATTCGTCCTCACTCTTGCTGTAGCTTTCGGTAAGCTGCAGAGTCCAATGGAATTTTATTGCCTGCTGTTGCAGCTGCACCAACTCTGCACTCTGGATGGCTATCTGCTGCCGTAGATGCTGCCGTTCGCTGGCATGTTGTTCGGCCAGCCGGGATTGAAGCTGGACCAGTTCTAGTTGGTGCGTCTGCTCCACATCGATTTGTCTTTGCCGTAGGTCCGTATTGATGCGCTGCAGCTGCTCCATCTCCCAAAATCGTCGAACAACCTCATCCAGTCGCTCATCAGTAGTTGAGAAATCCTCTAATGCGGAATTGGAGATCAACAAGTTCGGATCAAGCGTTGACCACCACCTGTAATGCCCACTCGCCTTGGCTGGGTGCGAGTCTTTTGTAACAAAGGCAGCCTGATCTGCCCAACACATAAAAAATCGTAGAACATGCTGTCTGCAATCAGCACTGAGGCTTGTAGAATGTGGGATCAGCCAGTCGTATGTTAGCTGGAACATTCCAATTTGTAATGTCCATGGGAACATCGGGCTGTCTATCCGTAATCAGGGTGACACCAACGCAATGAGTGAAGCGGCATAATCCGATGTTTGGCACCTAAAATAAATTTCCACCGTGAGACCTTCTGTGCGAACATTAGTGTTACGAAGACGAGACACTATAGTTGACGAACGCGTTGTTTTTAACTGCAACTGCTTCGCCAGCCGAGAGGTAATTAGATGCAGCTGAGAGCCTGAATCTAGCAAAGCTCTGCATGGAAGAAATCGGCCCGATCGACTTTTAACAAGAATAATAGCAGTGGCCAGTAGCACCACCTCTGCTGAACCTGTGCAGCAAGAAAAGCAGCAGAAGATTGTAAAATGCACAACGAAGACGCGATGAGAGCAGAGTCAGCTAATGCATTGGCTGCCTGCTGGGAAATGTTGTCGTCAAAGTGCCACAGACATGGCAATGCCCACTGCTGCACTCACGAGAATGGTGTCCAGCCTTTAAGCAATTAAAGCAAAGGGCCAGCTTCTTCACTTCCCTTTGTCGCAGAGAGGGAGAAATGTTTCCAAATCGGCTTCACGTATAAATAGTATGGCCGACACGATTACAATTGCGCCTACTTTCTTTCTTAATATTGAGCTTGCAGTTAGTTAGAGGCATGCAAATCCCTTCCTTATCCAAGAGGAGGGGTAATATTGTTTCTTTCCTAGTTAGTTCATCGGCCTTAAAGTTGCCTTCAATGTCCTGGCGAACAGGAACACAAATCAGGCTAATAACATGCTGCTTAGGCATCTTATGTAGAGATTTGCAACACCTTGTTAAAGATAACGAATTTTATAATATCGCGCTAATGGATTTGATTACCGCATATCTATTAATATATAAGTTAACATTGCATTGTAATATTTGAATAGAGCTATATATCAAAATATCAATGTCAAGCCATCGGAACGATTGCTCTAACTATCGGCGCAAGAGATATCGACCACCATTATATCGATCGAAACCAGGGACGCCGTTCACACACACAACTGCAATGTTCTTGTAGTTAAAGCAACATTGAAAAGTGGCGTCATTTTGATCTCATCTACAATTTATCTATTCAGTCCTAATAAAGCACTAAGAACAAACGGTTGTTTTTTTTTTTATTTAAAAGCCCAACAAATCGTTTAATTGGCGCCCGAGCAGGGACCCGTGATCGAAGACATTGACAAGTCCGCGAGTTATAGTGACATAAAAAACCACTCATCGAGACTTAAGTGCAACGATAATAACCGAGCGAACTTGTCAAACGGCCATTGTTAATTGACTTTAACCAAATAAGTTCGATCAAAGGCAACTCACCGAGCCGCAGATCCGGACAAGTGCCAAGTGCCAAGTTCAAGTCATGAGCGCCTCAAAGAGCTGCTGACGAGATCAAAAAAACTGCCATCTTAAAAGGCCCTGCCCGTCCGCAGGGTACCGCATACTAAAAGTTTTCCAAAGTCACCCGCTACGACCAGGAATCGTCGCGGGACAATAAGGAGCAATTCCGAAGGAACAACGCGGGAGACTCGGCTTATGTTTATTATAAGCGCATTAAGATATTAAAAAGAACAACTAAGACAAATTGAAAATCAAAAACAAGATAGAACGTTGCAGTCGGACGTAACCGACAGCGAAATACTATTATACCATTATATAAATTAATTTCAATTTTTATAACAACTAAACTTATTTTATCTTCTGTTTATATGTTAAGTTAATTTCGACGCTCAAATTTGCTACCGATTTAATAAATTTAATCGGTAGCAAATTCAGCGTCGAAATTAACTTAACATATAAACAGAAGATAAAATAAGTTTATTGTTATAAAAATTGAAATTAATTTATATAATGGTATAATAGTATTTCGCTGTCGGTTACGTCCGACTGCAACGTTCTATCTTGTTTTTGATTTTCAATTTGTCTTAGTTGTTCTTTTTAATATCTTAATGCGCTTATAATAAACATAAGCCGAGTCTCCCGCGTTGTTCCTTCGGAATTGCTCCTTATTGTCCCGCGACGATTCCTGGTCGTAGCGGGTGACTTTGGAAAACTTTTAGTATGCGGTACCCTGCGGACGGGCAGGGCCTTTTAAGATGGCAGTTTTTTTGATCTCGTCAGCAGCTCTTTGAGGCGCTCATGACTTGAACTTGGCACTTGGCACTTGTCCGGATCTGCGGCTCGGTGAGTTGCCTTTGATCGAACTTATTTGGTTAAAGTCAATTAACAATGGCCGTTTGACAAGTTCGCTCGGTTATTATCGTTGCACTTAAGTCTCGATGAGTGGTTTTTTATGTCACTATAACTCGCGGACTTGTCAATGTCTTCGATCACGGGTCCCTGCTCGGGCGCCAATTAAACGATTTGTTGGGCTTTTAAATAAAAAAAAAAACAACCGTTTGTTCTTAGTGCTTTATTAGGACTGAATAGATAAATTGTAGATGAGATCAAAATGACGCCACTTTTCAATGTTGCTTTAACTACAAGAACATTGCAGTTGTGTGTGTGAACGGCGTCCCTGGTTTCGATCGATATAATGGTGGTCGATATCTCTTGCGCCGATAGTTAGAGCAATCGTTCCGATGGCTTGACATTGATATTTTGATATATAGCTCTATTCAAATATTACAATGCAATGTTAACTTATATATTAATAGATATGCGGTAATCAAATCCATTAGCGCGATATTATAAAATTCGTTATCTTTAACAAGGTGTTGCAAATCTCTACATAAGATGCCTAAGCAGCATGTTATTAGCCTGATTTGTGTTCCTGTTCGCCAGGACATTGAAGGCAACTTTAAGGCCGATGAACTAACTAGGAAAGAAACAATATTACCCCTCCTCTTGGATAAGGAAGGGATTTGCATGCCTCTAACTAACTGCAAGCTCAATATTAAGAAAGAAAGTAGGCGCAATTGTAATCGTGTCGGCCATACTATTTATACGTGAAGCCGATTTGGAAACATTTCTCCCTCTCTGCGACAAAGGGAAGTGAAGAAGCTGGCCCTTTGCTTTAATTGCTTAAAGGCTGGACACC
>JBAMBE010000128.1:0-11675 GCA_037043585.1 Drosophila mimica | reverse complement strand
TAAAAGAAGTTTAGTTGTTATAAAAATTGAAATTAATTTATATAATGGTATAATAGTATTTCGCTGTCGGTTACGTCCGACTGCAACGTTCTATCTTGTTTATTATATAATTAATATGCGGATGACTATTTATCAATTAAAAATATAAATTTTTTCACACTCCATAATTAAACTAATTTTCTGATCAATTCATGGTGCACTGTTGAAATTATAATTGGATCTATATGACGCATATAGAAAAAATGGCTTTTAAAAATTAATTTCGTAAATAATGCAAAGATTTTTCTCTGCTTATGAGCAGCATGTAATTTTAATCCCACCAAAGCGAGCTTTTTATTTTAATTTTTAAACAAGAAATCAATGCAAATGATTAAACTAATTCATACGCCACACTCTCTCTCTCTCCCACACTTTCTCAATCCCTCTCTATCTCTCCCTATCTGTACAATAGTCATTAAAAGCATGGTTGTATAATCATTAAATTTAAAATACATTTACAAGCATTCCCTGTAATCAGATGCGCATTTCGTGCCAATAACTGTGTTTTATTTTTTACTTATTTTTTTCAATGCCAGACACAAGCGCAGACGACAGTCAGGCAGAAGGGTCAGCTGAGGCAGCTGCCGGTTGGTGTAGGGTGGTGTTGTTTGTTGCTGGGTGGTGCAGGTTGGTTGCAGGCGGAAGCGAACCGTTTAAATGCGTAATGATGCTAAGGGTCAGTTACTGGGTTGAGCGGCCGGATTTTAATCAGCACCACCTCAGCCAAGGTGATGGTACGGATACACACACACACACACACACACTCGCACAAACACACAAATACACAGGCAGACAGACAAAAGACTAATTAAGCTATTTATTAGGTTTGAGGTTAAGTTCAGCGGTAGTTTGTTGCAGGCGTCGGGTGGCTCAGCTCTCAACTCTCTCTCTCTCTCTCTGTTCTCTCTCTTTATCTGCTTCTCTCTTTCTCTCTAGCTTGAAAGCGTATTCCGTTCAACCTGGCAACTGGCAACTGGCTCGCAACCAGCTGCATGTTTATTTCAGTTGACTTTGTAAGTTTACCAGCTGGCCAAAAGGTCATCATCATGTCGGTGGCCAGAATCAAAGTCGAAAATGGGTGCTTGAGCTTATAACTTCAACTTGTTTGTCATCTGTCAGATACTACGGTTGGCATTTTACCATTTCTACTCTGTATTTGTGTGCCCTTTCAGAGTGAGTAATTTGGTCAACGCATTGCAGTAAACATCTCCCATCCCATAAAGTAAAAACTTTAGATCAACTGTACTCGGCTAGTCGATATATATATATATATATATGTATATATTATATCCATATCCGTTTGTTTGCAGGCAGTCAACGGGGAGCTCACCTTGGTATTAATAAATAATATTTAAAGAAAAAATGTTTTTCTTAATTTCGTCATTTTATTTAATTTCAGGGTAAATATTTGACTAATATTTAAATAAATACGTACAGCTTTTCTCGTTTGTATGTGTGTGTTTTTTTTTTTTTATATGTGACAACGAATTCATACATTACCTTTTTTGTTTATTCTTTATTATTAGAATGTTTATTAGAATTTATTACTAGAATGTAAACACACATTTTAAATCGCTTTTAAAATTGATACATTATCATTTGGAAAAAAGTGTAATTTAAACAGTCGACTGATCAGATTTTATTACTTCTGTCTTATTTTGAGATATAATTTGTTCGAAGATTAAGATGTTGCATTAATAATTTTCGAATTTTGTTAATAATAATTTTATTTGTCAATAATATCTAATAATAGAAAAACTACAAAAACTATTAAACTTTAAAAATAATAATTCTTATATTTATTATTCATATGTTTAAATTTGACTACTAAAAATACAAAATTATCTCGTATTCAGGGCGGTTTTCTAGAGACATTCTCTAAGTTTTATGTTATTATGCTCCTAACACAAGGATATTTTCTGATTTATTGACTCCGTTCCGTAAGGGTATATAATTTTCGACGTGCCTGCAATAGTCATTTTATCTTTGCACTTGCTCTCAGTTCATTAAAGTTAAATGAATCAAGTCAAGAGCGAAAATTAAAAAAGTTCAAAAATACACAGATTGAGCACAGTTGTTGTTTGCTGTTTGTGGTTGGGTTGTCGCATTTGTCGAGGTGTTGATTATTACCTGAGGTGCACTTCAACTTGCTGGCAAGTCAAGCGGATAATTTGTAATCATGAGCAGTGTATTTTTGAGTTGCAGTGCTGTTTTGAAGTGAGATAAAAATAAATTAGGAAAAGACTTCTAAATTATTAATAATGTTATATTTAAATTCAGCACAACTTTTGATGCACCTTAATCAAAAAATGTATTTAATTCGTTTAATAAATGATTTGTCCAGTTCCACTTAATATCAAAACAAAATTAGATAAATTGAGAACGCTCGAAATTTGGCAACAAAGATGCACACTTAATAAATCATAGAAAACAAAAAAGAAAGTAGTGGAATGCTGTAAGAATAGGTCCAGTACAATCTGCATATGTTCCATGTGAATAATCCTGTTCTTTGTTCTAAATGCTATCCTTGCCGATGGCCTGCCATTAACAACAGTAAGCAGCCGAAAGCAAACAAAGCAACAACAGCAACAACAGCAACAGAAACACATTGTAATGAGAATAGCGACGGTCGACGGTCGACGGTCGACGGTCGCCGTCACGATAATTATGTATGAAGCAATTATTTCGCATGTCCAGCAATAGCACCAACAAAAGCGAAAGCAATAACAACAACAACAACAGCACACACACACACACACACACACACACACGCATGCATGCATGTGGCAATAACTGTTGTTGTTGTTGACGCTGTTGGGTTCTACGTGCGATCCACACAAATTGAAACCCGACGAGGCTGGCAACAATTTGTTGCTGCTGTTGGTTTTGGACAACAACAGCAAACGAGTTAAATGCCTGACTGACGTCTATAATTATAAAGTGGGCAACAAAAACAACAACAATGAAAACAACAATTTGCACGAAATTTTAGCACGTGCTACCCACCAACAACAATTGGGAGCAGGAGCAACAAAAAAAAATTAAGTGGAAAAATGTGTATAATTAAGTCGCCAGCCCGAAAGTAGGCAATACAAAATACCCAAAAATACTCTCGTACAAAACCCAAATACACACAGATAAAGAAAGAGGCAGAGAAGGGAGATAGAGATTGGGACACAGACTGCTGTAATTGCATTTGTATATGTAGCATACATTCAGTTCTCGTATATTTTATTTATAAATCGGATTTTTTAAAATCGAAATTGTTTTATTCAGTTTGTTTGCTGCACAGCATTTGGCTATGAGTAAATATTATTCACTTGCATACGAATACTTTTTTTGTGCACGCACGAATAAACTTTAACATCGTATGTGTGTGAATTTATTTGTATTATTTTTTGGTTTTTTTTTTTTGTGTTTTTGTGAGTGCATTCTAAGCTGATTCTCATGCCTCCATGAGCTTATTTTATTTTCTGTGCCAGCACTCTTAAGCCGCCAGAAATTTGCTAGTGTATTTCTTGAACTGAAGTTATGTTTACCTTTTTCTTTGACTTATTTATGCAATTGAATACCATTTACAAATTGTACAAATATCTACACCGATGCATTGATTTAGGCATGGTATGAAGCTTCGACCACAAATGAATTGAAATTATGACTAAACCGCACTGGAATTATTCAAAGCTCACTTTCTCATTGTTGTAGGCATTAAAAATCGCTCATACCATTAAATCTCAATTCATAAACTCGTTGCCTTTCTCTTCTAATTGTCTTTCTAAAGCCTGACTTTCCTTTGTCGCTCTCTCATTCCCGAATCATTTATTATAACGGTTGCAATCAATTAATTTCATTTCATTTAATTAATCATGAACATATATGCATGTAGATCTTAAATTAAAATGGCAGTCTTCTCACATTTAATTTGAAATTCTTATTTTAATAATATGTGTTTTATTTATTATTTTATTACTCGCCCCTATCAACTTCTGATTCCTGGCTGAAATAATCATTGTGCGCTGACAGCGTCCACATCCTGCATATCCTTACTAAGCCCTAAAAGTCATCTGAATAGCAAACAGCGACGCAAACGGCTGATAAGCAAGTCCATAGAACGGGGGGGAGTGCTGCGCTGATTTACGAGCCTTTGTGTTGTACCCAACACCAACATCAGTGTTGGCCATGTTTATGTTACCAATGTCACACTGACCGTGCCACGCCTCCATTCTGCGCCTACTGAACGCGTTCGCTGTTGCTGATTTCGCTTGTAAATCTTGGTGCATTAATCCGAAAGCCTTAACGGCAATTTTTGCTGTTATCGTTGTTGTTGCTTAAAAAAAAGTGCAAACACACACCACACACAACACACAACACACACACATAGATACAGGTATGTGTAGCCTGGCATATGTTCGAGCGACTGCGAAACTGAAATTTAATTTTAACGCACTTAACACATTTTTCACTTATGCTTGTAAATTTATACGTGTACTCGTATTCACATTTTTAAGCACATACATAAATTGATTTTTTTTAATGATAATGTAAGGAAGTTGTTTCTGGCTTTTTTATTCCCTGTACGTTAAGTAATTTGTTTAATGGGTATTTTAAAGTAGATGAATCAGTTCGATATATTATGATTCGAACCGGTCTGAAGCCGGAGTTTCATATTTATTAATTTCTTAAATTGAACCAGATTATTATTCGAGATATTTCTTTGGAAGGTATTTGGACACTTATGTAATATTGTATAATATAAAAAACACAAGAGATAATTTTTTAATTATTGGGGTATTTTCAAATTAGCAAAAAATTTACGAACCAAAGATTTGTTTCGAATCTTGGTTTGTCATAATGTTTGATTTTATGCAATGCTTCAATGTTACAAAACAAAATAAAATAGAAATAAAAGAAAAATAAATTAAATTAAATTAAATAAAGTTTGATATTGAGTTTCTCAATGATATCTGTGATCGAGTACTATGAATAGAGTATCCTGTAGTCCTGCACTTCCAGCAAATGTAATTATTTCTGAATTTTTTCTTTTTGGGCTCATTAAGCGCTTTGGGCAGGAGCGATTAACACAAGCTGCTGCGTATCCTGAGACAGATAAACCCAGAGTTAAAAAAATTATGTAGCACTACTCTGGTTGGGTTGTTAAATGGTTGAGTTGCCAAAATTAACAACTAATTTGAAGAGTTAAACTCAAATTTAATTGTCAAGCCATTTTAACAAACAGAATGTAGAATTGAAGTACATAATTTAAAATAGAAACTAAATATTAATATTTCTAAGTTATCACACAAATATAGAACAAAATGTGTATATCGGAACATAACAATTTGTTTACTTTAATTCACTTTAATTGCGATTTTCAAATGTCGTAGAAACCATTTCGACAGAATCGCAATCACTTTAAATGAAATTTTAAATTAAATAGGTACAGTACAATATATACACTCTCGCTCTATCGCCTTTAATCACATCTGATTGTATTCCGTTACTTTTTGCTTTTTATTAGCATTGCATGGCATTGTTGCAACGGCTGCAACAAATCAAACGCAACCTGCATGCAAACAAACAAGTGCAATTGTCAGGCAAAAAGCGTTACCCGTTGAGCAGATCAGATAAAACTCCTGTAATCATCGACAGTAAAAAACTTCAATACTCTTTTTATTTTAATTTGTATATTATAATTACATAATTACAACTATTGTTGTTGTATTATAAATGGTATATAACTTTTTTCTTTTACATAAAATATAGCATAGCTTGAACATTTCGATGGGCGGCTTTCTTTCAGTCAAAACTCCGCTTAGATCGGGGACCGACAGAAACTACAATTGTTTCTTATAGTTAGAAATTTTATAAAATCAGAATTATATTTCGAAAAACTGCATACAAAATAATTTAAAACCCTAAAGCGAATACTTTTATTTTATGCTCTAGTCGAAAGAGGTTGATAATAATAATAATAATAATAATGATAATAATAATAATAATAATAATAATATGGAAAGAAAGATAGTTATCCATAAAATGAAATTCTTCATGACGACGGAGATGCTTCCTGCTGCCTGTTAACATACATGATACTACTAAATTTTATGTTTCGATCTAGATCTTCCACAATATTCTACTGAAAGATATGATTTTGATTTGGATCCCTTTATTAAATTGCTCTATGATGCCATAGTTAAAGCTGAACTCAGTGAGGGTATTCAATCTTCCACAGGCTGGCTTAATTTATTTCTGCTTGTTTTCATTGTCGTAATTGTCCAAGTTACGCACATTAATGTCAGGCAAGAAGGATATATATATACATATATATTATATATATAGTATTCAGTGAGTATGTCGCACCTCGCTTCGTTGTAAATGCCACCGGCATCGTACAAGTCACAGTCAAGTGGTTTTTTGTCTCCACTCAAGTGTCGGGGCAGTCCTCGTCACGAGGCTGTCGGGCGGCCAAGTGACGTGAAGCTAGTTGAAAGACATTTTGTGTATGTGTATGAGTGTGTGCGTGTGTGTGTGAGTGTGTAATTTTCACTTCCACTTGCTCATTCCGCATTCCGCATTCCGCATTGTTACACACACGTACACGAATATATACATGGACATCCTTGTTCGTTGGCTACTAGTGTGATTCCTGCGTCTAGTCGTAAATAATCTTTGGACATATTCAGTCTTGAACATCATCCTGGTCAGCTGTTGGATAACAATTCTGATCAGCTTATTCTGCTAGACCGGCTTGTGATCAACTTTGGAATTAATTATAATATGTCATAGATACATAGGTATATACGTTGATAACATTGATATTTTTGAATTGTATATTAAACATAAATATAGCAACAAATTCACGGAACCTTTTAATATGAATATTTTTTAATAATATGTAAATTCGTATAATAAAACTGCAATTATTATTTTTATTTTGTTCATTCTTATGTACGTCCAAACTTACATTTTATTATCTATATTTATAGCAAAATATATATAAATATATCTGTCATATTTTTAAAGGGCATTAAGTCATTGTCCAAAACTAAACAGCCAGCTTTTAATATCCGGCTGGAATATATTGATAGATGAGCTAAGGCACTTGAACTTTTCATTGCTATTTTTCGTTGATATTTAAACTGGAAACTGAATGCTGCTTTTTGCCTTTGGGTTTTTTTTTGTTTTTTGGCTCAAATTTGGGAGCACTTCCTGTTGGCTCTGTGCTTATCTTACACCTGCTGGCCTAGGTTTAAAGTACAACTGCCATAACGCTCAAAATATAAACATAGCTTAAGTTATTCTTTCCGTTATATAATTTGGGTTAATTTATTAATATAAATTGACTATTTATCTGTGAAATAATAATGCAATTCATGAAAAGCCCATTTCTTATTTAATTATACATATTGTAGAACAATTTACATTGAGTGGTTGCTTGTTGTAATAACCGTTTAGTACCAAGATTTCAATCTGAAGAAGGTTTAGCAAGAAGGTCCACAGCCACCACAGTAGGATCCACAGCCATAGCAACCACCGCATCCGTAACAACCGCTGTAGCAGCCACCGTATCCGTAACAACCGCCGTAGCAACCGTAGCATCCGCCATAACAACCACCGCAAGGACCGCAGCACATCTTGATTAGACTGAGAATAAATCATTTTGTATATTCAGTAGAAGGTATTTATAGAGTACTTACTTTTAGTTTAACTTCTCCACGGAAACTGGTACCAGGTGGGATATAAGCGACTGCTTAAGGATTTCAGAAAATGTTCCGGGCTACAATCTTCTGGAACCCAACACAATCGATTGTATATCTTTATGGGAAAGATGTCACTCTGAATTTGTAAAAGAAAAACATTTAAGTATACACACTATTTTAATTTCTTATTACTCACATTCCCATAAAATTACATTCAAGTACAAACAAAAAATTTATTCAGATGTTTACTGGACGAGTCTAGAAAGTTGAGTGATTATCTGAATTCGGGTTCGGGGCTATGTCGAAATCTTTGAAACTGAGTTTTCAGAGGCTACTTAAATTGCTACTTAAATTAAGAAATATGAAATCAATATTGAGGGTTAAAGCGGCAGTCCTGATTTAATTATAATATGATACCGAAGGTATAGGATGTTGGCGATGTCCCTCAAAGATTGGCATGTGCCTCGCCCACCTAATAATAAATAAATGGCGATATCTCCCGCAATTTAATAGCTACAATTACCAAACTTAGTAGTCAGATTATTAGGAACATTTTCTTTAATTTTTTTTTAAACACGCCCACTTACGCCTTCAAAATCTCGTAAATTCCATATCTTCCGTAATTTAAGAGCTACAGCCAAACTTCGAAAAAGGGTTACTATCTTATATCTACTTCTATCTGAAAGGCAAACTTGGACAGTATTTCTTGGCTGCACACAAATTATGGTATCATAGTATTTCGCTGTCGGCTACGTCCGACTGCAACGTTCTCTCTTTTTTATTTATGTCTATCTCAATATTAATTTAATTATATTTGTATCAAAATTAATAATGATAAAATGAGATATGCATTTTATTTATATTGCACTAATTTATATTTAATATAATACAAAATAAAAACGAGGGAGAACGTTGCAGTCGGGCGAAACCGACTGCGAACTACCCCGATGCAATAAGTAATACCATCTGATAACAGGAGCCACAGAATATGGTAGGAATTACCGACCTTTGAAGGAAATTTGTAGTAATCTACTGTCCAAATTTGCCTTTAAAATTAACTGAAAAAATAAACCTGAAAGCTAGATAAAATGTATAGTTTTTTAAATAAATTCGAAATTCGAAAAATAAAAATGTATCAAAATAATATATGTCTAAAAAAATTAGAAACCCAAACCCATAGAAAAAACAAGATAGAACGTTGCAGTCGGATGTAACCGACAGGGAAATACTATCATACCATAATTTGTGTGAAGTCAAGAAATACTGTCCAAGTTTGCCTTTTTGAATGGGAACACATTTTGTTAATTCTCTACTAATAAATATGTATATGATTAGCACCTAAGTGAGCGTGGCTTTTAAAGACGGTGAGAGCAGACACAAAAAATTGTATAACCTACTTTCACTCTTAAATTCCGGAGATATGGGCTTTTCGAGACTTTGGGGGCGGGAGTAAGCGTTGCCTAAAAAAGTTATAGAGAAGTTTTCTAATAATCTTCCTACCCAGTTTGGTAACTAACTAACTTAAATTGCGGGGGATATGGGAATTTATCGGTTTTGGGGGCGGAAGTGGGCGTGTCCCAAAAAATTTTGGAGTTCCATCTTAGTAATATACGTTCTAAGTTTGGTAACTGTAGCTCTTAAATTGCGGGAGATACAGGCCCCAATCGTTTTTTGTGGGCGGGAGTGGGCGTGGTCCAAAATTTTTTCCCACATTTATGAAGGGTGTTACTACCTTTAAAATTTGGTGACTTAAGTTTTCAAATTGCATGAGATATATGGGTTTATCGATTTACACAACAGGTGTATCGGTTTAGGTAGGTGGAGTGGGCGTGGCCATCCAATTTTTTTTATTGATCTTTGGGGGAGTTACCACTAACATACCTTCAAAATTTTGCGACTCTAGCTCTTTCAAGGTCCTCGCCTACAACTTACCAACCAAAATTGGTGGCTGTATCCATTAAATTGTGAGAGATATGTGGACTTATCGATTTGCTAAAATCGAATTTCGCGGTTTTCTACCTCCCTAATGGACGTAGGACCAAACCCAAGACACTTTAACTTTTGAGGGTACTTTCCAGTATACGTTCCAAGTTTCAAGTCTCTATCTCTAAGGGTGTCGGAGGAACGCGCGTTCATACGAACGGACAGACGGACGGACAGCATGACGGACATTGAACAAACCCAATATACTATTATACCTTTTTGGTATAATAGTATACAAAATCTGTTGGCGACGTTAAGAAATACCTGCCCAATTATTAGATGTAAGCATTCAGGCTCCCAGATCTCAATACATTTACATGTTACCATGATATCGTAATACTATTAAGCTTAGGTTAAAAAAATTTATTCTGCCATTAAAAGTTTATAACGTTTGAAAGTTTAAAAAAATGAGAGCATACATTTTTTGTTCTTCCTAGTCATGGGGTCGTAAAACTAAAATGAGGTAATTTGCACATATGGGGATCTGCAACTACATTTACAGGTTATGGTCGGGTCGGGTGCAGAAGGTGTGCGTCGAATGACACCTAGACACACCGCCGTCCTAGCTACAGTCGTATCCTTGGTTCCCATTCCCTTATTTTTTCCTTTTCTCCTTAACTTACAATTTATCCCATTTCCCTCTTTTTGTTTTTGATCATCTATGAAAACGTTATCAAGATCGGCAAATAATACAGCAGTAAGCACAATCATTTTCTGCATACATGTGTGCGCAAAATCATTGCATATCTAAGAATTATTAAAACAATCAAAATTTATTTCTCATAGCACAACTTTCTCATTTACAGCATTCTCATAGATTTTTTTTTTTTCTTATACTCTGATTACGATCTTTTTAATATTGAAAAACACCCTTGAAAAACTTGGAAATTGATAATCGCAAATAGATCGCTCACCTCCAGAAGCGAGATCGGCCCCCCAAAAAAAAAGCTACAGTGACCAAACTTTGTAAGGAAGGAACAATTTTGTTCGACGCGCTCCCGGCCCGAAATTCACAAAAGCCTATATCCATAAATCTATCCCAATAAATTTTAAAGGCATGCTTGGGCTCTCCATTAATCTTCAATCCTGTTCTGTGGCACCTGTTATGAGATGATATTACTTATGGTATTAGAGTATTTCGCAGTCGTTCTCTGTTGTTATAATCTGCTACCATGAATCTTACCACTTAAATGCAATAGGTTACACATATCTTATCCTTCTCTATTGAGTTTATTGAGACCTGTGTTAATTAATTTAGATTGTGGGTTATTAATTCCACATATGTCGTTGCCTCATTTGACATTACTATTAATGCCATTAGGAAAATTGAAAAAATATTTAAGTTAATTTCAATTCAAAATTGGGCAATTTTTAATCGTTGCACAGCTATTCCAATTGTGCACTGATTTAAACTACAAGGTGAGTGGAACCAGTACGTAAATTGGATATTCCCTGCGACCTATCAGCACTTTATGGGATTGCCTATTTTTATGTCACTGATTTTTTTTCAACTTGTTACTTACTTTTTAAGCTAAACTAACAGTAATTGTTTTGCAGGAGTAGGCGTCGCTGAAAATCTTTAATAACTGTGAGAGATTTTCTCTTTCGCTTTTTATTGATAATTAATCAATATTTTTAAAAACTTATGTAAATTTATCCTGCCCTTAATTGTTACCCTAAGAAACAATAATTTAACCCACAAAGCAAATTTTACGTATTTCATATTGTTAAGAAGTCAAATTGACGTTCCCATAAATAAATAATTTAAAAAAATATTTAAAATGTTGTAATTATTCGCAATTATTATTCAAGAGAATTTCCAACTTGAATGGATTCCATAACTTCACCTATTTCATTATAGCTTACAATTTTAACTTATATATGTTAACATTTATATCCAATATCCAATTTATAGATGAGCTCAATAACTTTGCAATTTCACTGACATTTTTC
>JBAMBE010000122.1:0-24429 GCA_037043585.1 Drosophila mimica | reverse complement strand
CTACTTTTGTCTCACTGCGATGCTGCAATTCCAAAGGATTATTTCTACAAAATATAAAAATAATTTACATATATTTTTTTATTCTGAATTCTCAGAACCAGTTCTGCTAAGGATGTGAACAGAGTGGATTGGGAGTTAGGAACTTCATGAAATGCTTTTGCTATATTTAAACTGAATCGGAGAATATGAGAGGAGCTTCAATATATTCCAAAAGTTGAAATGGATTAAAAATGTATATAAAATAAGGTTGAGTAGTCAGAGAGGATAATCGATAGCAGCATAACATCATAAAATGGTATAACGATGGATCACAAATTGTTTTCCTAATCAACTGTCAATCTGCCTTTGTTGGGCAGTATAGCGAGGCAATGGAATATGTAAAGAGTCTCATTGATTGCCATTATATTTTAGCCAATTCGGCTAATGCATTAGAGCACTTTGTGCAGACGTCACATAAATCAGGGAATTGCAACCACTGCAGTTCAAGGAAATTAATTTCGACGATATCCGAGCCATGGTCATCATCTTTGTAAGTCTTGAATATAGCTATGAATTAGCTGCTCTTAACCCAAAACGCATCTCATCTGCTTTGCATATATTTCCAGCTCAACGATGTGGGGCTGGGTGGAGGGATCACAATGCCCAATCTCGAGCTTGCCGTCTTTCCCCAACGGGGCGATGCGTTGATCGTCTTCAATGACAGCTACTCTCGAATCACAGCGTGCCCCAATATGCTGGGCAAGAGACTGGGTAAACTATTTTCCAGCACATTTTCCATTTACTAACCTATTTTTTCTTCTTTGCAGTCATCATCAAGTTCATGTATGACGAGGATTGATTGTCCAACAATAAAAAAAAGGCTCTTCCGCAAACAGTGTGGATTAATTTTGGTTTCACGAGAAAGTTCTTTAAGCTTATGACGTCAGGGTTTAATGTATAAAAATCATATAATTTTTAACTTTCTTGTTTTCCTATCCTTAACACTCTAATTCGAAGCTAAATTGCAGTTGAAGTTGAAGTCTTAAAGTTGAAGCTTAAGCTGTGGTTGCGGGCTAACGATGAAAAAAAATAAAGTGACTTTTGTTGGTTCTCTACAGTAAATAACGAATTTCGAAAGACTAACTAAAATTATTTTTATTTTGTTCATATATATATATATATATATATATATATACATAAAATAAAAATTAAATTCGGCTCCTTATAAGAATGGAGAAAAGGATAAAATAAATATATGTCAATTTATCGATAAGTGCAGCCGTATGCACTAAACTATATAGATATAATAGATATAAATCGACTGCCGATAACAGTAAAAGACAGATTTGTAAAGGTATAACATTGATGAACTGTTGAAAATATATTAATTATAATTGTATTTAGTTTGATAAGCCAAAACGTATTTTCATATTGAACAAACTATAAAATCAGCTAGTCTACTATGGATTTAAATGAGGGTACAGGGTATCTGCTAGTCGAGCTGTCTTGAGTAGAAAATTTGTTCTCAAACTCAATAAAATTATGACTGGAAAAATTCAATTATATTCTAAAACATATTTGAGTAATTTTCGCTCCAAATTAGGTGACGCTGCTCTTATGGCTTTGTGAGAGTCAAACTCACTTATATAAATCTTCTCGAATCTTCAACCTTCGATTGTAGAGTTAAATCATTCTAGTTACGAAACAACTTCAAGTGTTAAATTTCTAATCTACCTTGCAGCATTTCAAATCTTTCGCTTTTCACGGTCGAATTTAATGAATTGTGTTTTTGTAAATTAACTTCCACATCAGTTGCAAAGATGATGTGGCTCAAAATATTACGATCTCTACTGAATATTTATATACTTTCCATATTAATTCCTCTTGCTCAGAGTCAATCGAGTGAAAGTATTCCCGAGCGGAGTTATACAACATCCATGAGTGATAAATTAGAGCTGCTCAAGCTCAACGTTGAACTCATCGACAACCTCAACAACTATGTGAATCAAGTGCAGCAGAAGATTGACAAGCTGAGCAGGTAATTGAAGATCTGATTTATAATGTAATTTCAAATCTGATCTCAACTCTTGCAGACTGAGTCAGCAGCTGGCGAAGCCACTGAAATCAGCATTGGGACGTGAGGAAGAATTCCTATCGAATCCACTCCACATGTTTTCACTTATCCGACACATGTCCAAAGACTGGACTCAGCTGGAGGCAATCATGCAACAACCAGTTGCCCAAGGTAAATATTGCACTTCAAATACACTGAGAAAAAATTACACAGAAGAGTAACTCACTATATTATTCAGAAAGAATATTTTTAAAAACGCAAGGTTGTATCTTTATAAAAAAAACATGATTTTATGTTTCTTAATTCCAGTGTCGATTTTTTTCAAATTTTAAAACATTATATGTTCAATTTTACACATTTTTTTAGTATAGAAAACATTGGCAAAAATATTAAAAATATTAAATTTTTTAAACCATTTTTTTATATAAATTTTTATAAATTATTTCTAAAACAAAAAAAATTCTTGTCTACTTTTTTAACAAAATGTTGTTTTTTATATTTATTTGGAAAAAATTGTTGCCCTGAAAAATGTTTTTTTTTTATTTAACTAATATGTATTAATAATTAATTAATATATTTAAAAGATTTATTTAGTTATTTATTTTGGACTAAAATCAGAGCAGAATTTTTACAAAATATAACTATATACTTAGTTATTGCCTGAGCTTATAACTAACTATATACCGTTAACTATAAATTTAAATATTCCAGAACAAATAAATTATATAAATGAGAGACGCTCGCAGTTGCCGCAGCTTGAGGATCTGGAGGAGGCAACGGGAGCCATGCGTCGCATACAGATAACCTTTAGACTAGATCCAATGGAAATGGCCAATGGTTGGCTGGATGGCACACAATACGAGTGGGTATTCAAACGGATGAATGGATAATGAATATAATTCACATGATTCACACACAGTGCAAGGCTTTCGTATCTTGACTGCTTTGAAATGGGCAAACACTCTTTCCATGTGGATGATATGGGGAATGGAACTAAATGGTTATTAGCAGCACGTCAGTTAATGGATAATGAATCCCCCTCCGATCTGTACGATATACTGAACGTAACAAGCAGTGATATAGCCTGGTATTTAGCCAGCACACTGGCCGCAGAGGGTAAGCCAAGAAGTATTTTATAGATTTTAAATGCATATAAATTAATTGGAAAAAAACGTAAACTTTTTTTTAAAGCCGAGTCAGTAAATTTCTTGTATATGAAATTTAAGTAGATTGTTTCTAGATAATTTTCTTAGCAAAAAAAAATATTTCTAAAATATGGAAAATCCTCGGTATTTTTTTGGAACCTAGAAATTATTGTGAAACACACAAAGAACTTTATATTCGTATATCTTAAGGCGTGTTTTTTTTGCTGAATGTAAAATCAATAAATTTTTATAAAAATTTCCTGCATTTAGACAACTTGAATGAGGCACGAGATGTTTTATTAAATGAACCCAATTTAAATTCTCGCCGCAAAGAGTTGCTTGTCGAATTTATGAAATATGAGAAACCAGAAAATCCGGACGATTTAGAAGTACAGGAGGCGGATGAAAAATACACTCAACTCTGTGGCGCCTCTCACAAACCCAAACCAAGTCGACTATTTTGCAACTACAAAATGGATTCGTCGCCATTTTTGCGACTGGCACCTTTAAAAATGGAAATGTTATCCATGGATCCATATGTGGTTGTCTTTCACGAGGCGATCTACAACTCGGAAATTGACGAACTGAGGAGATTATGTGAATCGCAGCTAAGCACAACAGAAGTCGGGAAAATAGGTAGAAATAAATCAATACGCTCCTCAAGAGGTGTCTGGATATTTGCCTTGGATCTCAACAGGCAACAATGGGAGTTGCTGAATAGGATTAGAAGACGAGTCGCTGATATGTCCGGGCTTATAATCGAATTTAACAGTCAGGAATTACAGTATATGGAGTATGCTTTTGGTGGCCATTACAGTCCTCATAGGGATTATTTTGGCGTACCCGATTTAGAGGATCGCATGGCTACAATTCTATTCTATGTAAGTGGGGATAGAGTTGAATCTGATTTAAACCCAACTAAATCCGTTGCTCTTTCAGCTCAATGATGTAACCAGAGGTGGCGCCACAATCTTTCCGGATCTGGAGCTTTTGGTGCAGCCGGAGCGGGGCAAGGTGCTGCACTGGTACAACATTGACCCAGGTACCCACGAACTTGTGAAGAGATCTCTGCATGGATCTTGTCCAGTTATCATGGAAAAGAAGGAAGGTATTTCATCAAATTACTTGTTACATTCAGAAATTTTTTTTTTTAATTATAAGGGTTTTTTTTTATAAAATATATGAAATGTAAAAAGTCGAAAGGAAAACCATATTTCGAAAAATTGTCTGAGTATCCGAAAGAAAATTTCTTATAATTAATTTTGAAAATGTTTATATTAATTCAAATTTTTAAAATAAATGAAAACCTTATTTAAAAATAGTTTTTGGATTCCCTAAAAAAATGTTCTTAAATTGGAAAGCCTGTTTTATATATTTTTTTTAGAAATGTTTCTATTAATTACAAAAAATTCTATAAACTAGAACCAATCTGAAATTCAGCAAAAATTACACAAATTTGCTCTATCGAATGCTATGTTTGAGTTGAACTGTTATTTCCCATTATTTTTCTGTGCGTAGTAAATGTTATGTAACCCTGATATCTTTTTTCTTTCAGTTATATCGCATTGGATACTCGAGTGGGATCAAATGTTCATAAAGCCGTGCCTTGCCTGAATCGTACTAGTTATAAGATCTAATGGTTTTTATTAAAGCTCTGTATAAATCTCATGAACACAACAACAAACATTGATATTAAAACTCAAACATTTTTGAAATTTTGTCATACACAATTAAAGCAGTTGTATTTCAAAACACGTATAAATATGATCATATAGGAGATATTCAAACCAGAAGCTGCCATTGCCCCGATTCTATTGAGAGCAATTAATGGAATCAGTAGCGGTATCAGCTAAGTATCGATATCTGATCGGCATCGAACTTTTAGTTGCAGCATATTCCGATACCTGAAGGACATCGCAAACAAAATACGAAAATGTGGGAGATATGTGGCTTTACCGATTTGCAATTGTCGATTTTCTTGGATTTCCTAATCGGACTTAAGTGGAAGCTATGGAAGCAATTTATAACTACTTCACCGGCTAGTGGGTATCCATGCCTCATAATGACTTCGATAACTTTCTACCTAGCCCATCACAGATCCGTTTGAGTTAGCGAAAATAGGACTGGATGGATCACCCCTGAGCTGAGCTAAGCTCACACGATTGCCACACAATGGAGTCAGATCCCACACGCTTACTCTAACGGGTCTAGCGTGGCCATTGTGTGTCAACAACCGTCTAACCTAACCCAACTAAAAATAATAATTTATTAAGGTGCAGTGCAGGGTATCCGTTAATCTAATCATTTGCTCTTCTCCTTTTTATTTCGAGGGAGCTCGACTTGAAGATACTCTGAACGGAAATTTCATTAACATTTTTATTATATTTATTATTATACCATATCATAGTAAATTCGACACCCACAGAGATAGAGACTTGCAACTTGGAACACTTACTTGAAAGTACCCTCAAATGATAAAGTGTCAAGGTTGGAGTCCTACGTCTACTAGGGAGCTAGAAAATCGATAAAATCGATTAATCTAAGTAATCTCTAGTGCTATCAGGCTGTCGGCTATATCCCACACGCTGATACTTATAAGCTTAACGAAAGCTAACTGCCTGCTATGAACTTTTGAGTAGCGGTGTCATTCTTTTCTACATGCATACAAATTTCATTTAGCCACTTATATCATTCTGTATGCATTTGATATTGTACTTTTACCATGTACTACTTGTCGCCTCTTCTGCATAATCTGAAAACTTTGTCAAGTTACCTTTTACTTTTTTTGGATGGATGTGCATGTTCTTTTCCAACTATTTACTGTATCTTTTAAGCTCAAATATCTTAAAGCTTTACTAATTGAAAATGGCATTCGCTTCCATGTTACTTAAATATTATTCTTACATGTGTTGCTATTGCATTTGTCTTGATTTCAGCCTTTCTCAAATTAAGTTACACACACACACTCACCCATGAAACATCTGTTTGCTCTTAGAAAGGTAACAATGGTAATTTATCAAAATGAGTTTACGGGGCAGAGGTAGAGAGATAGACAGAGAGAAAGAGAGAGACAGGCATTGCCACAATAGTAAATTGTCATTCGCGTGTGGGTGCGTGATTGCATATGGCGTATACACGCATAGGTGTAGTCCGTGTGTGTGTGTGTGTTTTTATGTGTATGCGAATATCTGTGCTTGACTTAAATTGCTTTTTTCAATGCCAACGGCTGCAGTCATTTGTTGTCGTTGTTGTTGCTGCCTGTCACATGTGGAGCCAAATGTCATTTCAGTAAAATCCCTCAAGTCGTTCAACTGCGTTCAACTGTCTGTTGTCGACTCTGTCTGCCTGTCTGTCTGTGCATTGGTGTGCAAAAATATCATCTGTTTGTATGTTGGCAACACTTTTTTCTGTGGCTGATTAGATTGCAGTGTGGGTGTTGGTGGGAAAGGGATGGGGAGATGTGGTTGCTTTTACAAGACAATGTACAACAGTTGGTTCAGCTTCTCTTGCAGGTGCTTGCAAGTGTTTGTGTGGGCGACAAATGAGGCAAAGAAATGCAAATATGGGCAAGTAGGGAAGGGCAAGAAGATAAAATATTTATATTTATGTACATACATACGTATTTTTTTTGCAACTTGAAATGTGTTGCATAAATAAAAATGTAATTCAAGGTGTTTGGCAAGTAAACAGTAAAAAATAAAACGTATTTTAAAATAACATAAAACTAACGGCTTGTGTAGGCGGCGAACGTTTATTCGTTCTATTAGTTAACAGTATTTTTCTACATTAAACATATGCACAGTTGCATATATGCATTACATGTTAAATAACATAATTTTTAACAGCTGCTTTTAACATTGAACAGATATTTTTTGTATTTGGAATAATTCTTGTCTATAAGAATATATTATTATGATGAATATAGTTTAAAAATAACGAAAATTTTATTTTAACATATGCACCTAATACTGGAGATAAGAAAACATTAACAGTTGGCATACCTTTAAGATTTATTAAAAATACCACATTTTAGTCCTTAACCTCAACATATTTATATATAGTTTTACTAAATAATTTAAATTTATCATTATAAAAGCATATTATAACCTTTCCCTGCGGACAATAATATTCCTAATGGGGTGGTAATGTTTGACTACGTTTATTATTTCGAAAATAATAATAATCTTATTATTCCAGATAAGAAATCAAACATTTGAGCACTACTATTATTTTGACTGATATACATTTCCACCAACATAATTTGTTTAGATTTCCTTTGACATCAATTCATCCTAATTTGGCTTATAATTAACATTTAAATCTTATAAATATTTATTATTTTTAAATTTATATATAATTTTATATTTAATTTTAATTTTAATTTAATTCAATACTTTTTTTGTTTTGTATTTTTTTGTGTCGACAGATTTAAATGACATTAAATAAAGAAGTAAATTACTAGATATAGTAATATTCATATGTTAACTATGCCTTAGCTACACTCAATAAATGTTGTGTATTTTTTATTCATATAACGGGCAATTTAATTTATATGCTAAGCACTGAAATTAAGTTGAGACTCTTTTAACAGATTTGCCTGACAATCATTTGTTTGCATCTTGTTGCACGGCTTTTAGCGCTGCGTGGCATGCCTCAGTTCACTGCCTTTATCTTTATCTACCTTCTTTTGACTGCGGCTAATAAAATTAAAATGCCGAGCATTTTCACTTTAGATATTCCCGGATAACTTTCAAGCTGTCACTGCTAAAAAATTGGCAACAATTTTTCAACGGCGACTGTCAACCGCAAACCCAAACCTCTCCCCAAACCCACGCTGCTTTCCACATGCCTCGCCGCCCCGAGGCACTTATCAAGTAGCTGACTGCTGCACCTTGTCACAACAACCCCTGCCACATGCCATATGCCACTTTGTCATCAGGCTCTGTTTGCGTAATTTGATATTCTGCGGTTTTTTTTTTTATTATTTTTTTCCTTTTTTTATTGAAACAGGAATATGATGGCCGAGATTGAGATACTTTTGTAAAGTATCCCACCAAATGAATTGTGTATGTTTGCTGCTCAGATTGAAATTGTAATGCCACAGAGATACTTGCCGCAGATATGTATATGTATGTATATGCCCCACTCCTTGTTGCACCTTCAACGCAGCAGCACTTTGGCCATGTCCGTGGGCTGCTGCAATAGACACTCGGCAAATTAATTTGTGGCAGACGCCGAGGCGACTCGACACGAGTCGAGTTTAGCTGGGCGTGGCACGCCTTGAGTATATCGTTATTATGTATACCCATTAATATCGCTTGTTAAACGGTATTTTGCGTATTTTTGTATTAAAAATTAAAATGCAGCCCAAATTGATATCGATAAAAATAAAATAAAAATAAAAATAATTTTTTGTCAATAATACAATTAATATTCAAATTAAAAAATAGAACAAAAACAAAAACAACTAAAATAATTTAGTTATTTATTTATTTAGCGACAACCAAAATTAGTCGAAGAGATTATTGATAGGGTCCTAGATCTGATCTGAATGTAAGCAGAAAGCCCTTCACGCAGTTATGCGTAGAGTCTTTATTATTTCCCTTACTTTACCAAAAATTCAAAAACACATATTTTTGAAGATTTACAGAAAGTAACTACAAGTATTAATTGGTATCTGCGACCAGGGCATCTCCAAGTCGTTCACTAACTGTCTCTAAATCACACTTTTTCTTCGCTGGCTTCAGAATATTTATTTTTCTTGGCTTTTTTGCCGCTAGTTTAAATTGGTTTCGTGTTCGCATCGCCCACTTGTGGCTGCTTTTTCACTTTTCCTCTTTTCCCACTTTGCCTGTTTTCCTTTTTCTTGGCGTTTTCTTGCACCTTGGCTAATTGCAATTGGATGCGCATGTTGCTGACAGCCAAGTAGCCCCATAGCACAAGAAGAAGAAGAAGCAGCAGCAGCAACTCTCTCTCTCAATGTAGAAATTAAAGCGCTTAAAAAAATAGCTAAAACTGGCTGAGGACTCCTGGCGTTAATGGCTGTTTTATGGCCAAAGCGTTGCGGTCTTTTCGGCATCTGCTGTAAATATTTTGTCAGGCAGTCGGTCGGGGGGAAAGGGGGCAAAAATCTAATCTATGCTAGCCTCGCACAACATCAACACACACACACCCACACGCACACACACACACTCGCATGTGGGCACTATTTTTTTATGCCCCTCACTTTTTTAGTCGCCCACTTTCAAACGCGTCGCAGTTAATTGCCCCTTGAAGAATACGCTACACATTGTGCAACTACACTGAGAAAAAATATTTAAAAATTGAACTGTGGTAATAAAAAATTTGTTGTTACTTTTGGTAGCTCAATTTATTAAAAAAAAAAAAATGTGGTTTGTAATTTGAATACTGGAAAGAAATTTCTCAAGCAGAAGGAAACAACTTCAACGGCTTTAAGTGTATATAAACTGTATAATTTATTTACAACAATTATTTTCTATTTTCTATAATATATCTTTCTCTAAGGAAGATCAATTTAACTATAATAACAAAAACAAATAATTTATATTATGCGGCCTTCTTATTCCAAATACTAGCATATGAAATACAGCAAAATTTAACGATCCTTTACTTCTAGACACAAAACAAATTTAGTTTTCATTGCGATTTGCACTTATTGATTTTCTATGGTTTCTGTTAAAATCTTTTTTTTTTTATATTTGAAAATTTCATTAAATTATGAAAAATTATAATCTATATAGTTTCAGAATGGATTATTTTCGTTTTGCTCCTGTAAACGATCATTATTTTAATTTTCGCATTTGGCTAAGTGTTAGAAACATATATGAGATGAAGAGGTTTACTAAAATAAATATATAATCTGGATAAATCTACAATGAACCCAAACATAATTAAAACCATATTTTAAAATTAATTTTTAATCGAGTATTAATTTGTTATAGAATATAATTAGAATACAATAAATTATACAATAAGGCGCCCTAATTCGAATCCTTATTTCGTGCTTGGAGTCACCTTGCCTCGACTTAGATTTGATTGGTATTATTAATAGTAGGACTCATCGCAGCTATTTCTGTAGTGAAAAGAGGCGGATGAGGAGCAGTTTGCGGAGCATGACGGGATTCTTCACTCGTGTGAAGATTCATTGCCCGATGAACTGTTGTTCCCAGGAGAACTGGAGTTTGTGGTGTTGCTCGAAGAGGAGGAGGATGAGGAGGAACTGCTTCTGCTGCTGCTGCCGCCACTCGAATCGGAATTTCCCGATTTCAACTTTGTTCTAGTCGTTCGGTTAGCCACGCCCACAACCCCGTCTCCGCCTGCCCCTTCACCAACTGGACTATATAAACGTTGTTCCTTCGCAATGGGATGACGCACATCCGAGTTGCGTCTGGTGTACTTCCTCTTAGTGCCACCCAGCGCCTGATTAATGTACTCCAAGCGTCGCTCCAAGCTGCGTTGCAAGTTCACCTTCTCATCCGGTGTCATGTGCCGCAAATTGATCTTCGTTTCCGGATGCATTTCACGCTTAATCAAATTAATTGTGGAGTTGCTGAAACTCATTATGTCAAAAAATTGATAATCCTGGCGAGAATTGTGGCTGCTCTCGCTGCTGCTGCTGCTCTCATTGATCAGTTGCATGATCTCATTTTGGGTCCTGTACGGCAACATGGCAAACTCCTCCTGTAATTTACGACGCTCCTCCAAACTGATCTTGTCCTCCTTCGAGTCATGGTTTTGTTGCACATGTGTGTGAAATTCTTCAACATCCTCAAATTTATGTTCGTTGATTTTTTGTTCCATCGCTCGCCATTTTGGTCTGAAGCCGACTCGGACTTCATCCGAGGTGTGTAATTTTAATTTGCTTAGCTGCTGATCGTGATCCACTTTGTCCTGCTCCACAGTTTCAGCATCTGGTGCACCAACGGCACCACTCTCCTTTGGCAGTTCCACTTCCTCGCCGAGTGGCATTTTTGACAACACCTTGTTGAAATACTTCTCCAGCTGCTGGCCATGTCGATAGACCAAATCGTTTGGCTCATTGAAGCAATAGCAGTTGCTTAACATTTGCCTAAAGTCCAGGATCAACTCGTTCACACCTCGATAGTAGAAGTTGTCCACACGCTTCAGCATCGAGCCAACATCCATCGGTTTACTGATAATCGAGTAATATTTGGGTATTTTCAGGGCAACGGAATCGACGGGTTTCATAAATGCCTCAGCAAATTCTTTGGTGGCCAATTTTGCGAGCAAATTGTTGCGTAAATATTCTAATTTATTTGTGTGTCTCCCTGGTGTGGCGTCTCGCGGTCGCACCTCGGGTTGCACACGATTTGGCAGCGACAACTTCAGCTGCAGCGGCTTCTGCATTGACTGAGTGCCACAAAACAAATTAACATTTATTTAATTTGAGTTGCTTTCACTAATCAAACTTACCATTTTTAATGCAATTCAATTTTAATTTTTTTCTTTTAGATATTTTCCACAATTTGTCACAATTTTTCACAATTGTGATTTGCCTGTTTTCCTTTTTATTCATTGGCAGCTGACATTTGTTGCTTTTGATTTTATTTGGTGCAACTCTGATTCGGATTTTCACCTGCCCCAATATTAAATACGTTAAATTTAGTCATTCTTCATTGGAACATTTTGTAATTTTAAAATACCCACATTCATTCAATATTTGCCTAAGTATTAAAATTTTCAATGTTTCATAATAAGAAAATAATAATAATTTAAAAGCATATTTTGGCATTTGCTGGTTTTCTGAAATAAGCACAAAAGCCTTTTCTGAGATTAAAAATATTAAAGCATGGTTCATTACCCATCCCTGAAAATGTTTAGGTTAATTTTTTAGTATGGCAACCCTAGTTTTGAGAAAGATGCGATTTTCCTCTAAAAAATAAGTTGGCACTAAAAGTATTAAAATATTTTGCTGACTGTATGGAGATACAGCAAAGCAGCCGTGTGTGTGTGTGTGTGTGTGTGTGTGTGTGTGTGTGTGCTTGTGTGTGTGTTCGTGCGTTTTAATCGGTTTGACTTTGATGCTGACCTGCGGCGCAACAACAACAACAACAATAAGAACAACAACAACAACAATAGCAACAACAAGGATAACAAGGACAACGAGCAGGATAAAGAGGCCAGGGAGTGTTTTGTTTGGCCTCGCAGCAGCAGCAGCAGCAGCAGCAGCAGATTGAATCCTAATCGAGGTTTTGACTTTGGTTACGTTGCGTAAACACGCAACAACCGGTGCACACACTCACACACACACTTACACTCACACACACACACACACACTGCTGCTGTTGCAGTTTATTTTAGCAGACTTGCCTCTCATTTGGGGGCAATTTGTGAGCTTTGACATAGGTGAGGGGTGAATGGGGGTATGTGGGATGTTGGTATGTGTGTGTGACTGCTGCAGCTTGCGGTATTTGGAGGCAGATTCTCTTCATCTTGTTCTTGCTGTTGTTGTTGCCTTTAAATGCGCTTTTAAACGTTGACTGAGTTGACTCAAAAGTTGGCATCAATTTTGAACTGGCGCGTGTCTCTGCAGCTGTTGACAGCAAAAGCACGTAGCCAATGGAGAGAGTTGGGGGTGGGTGATGGTGCGGGAGGGGGGGTGTAAGCCGTGAGAGAGGGGGTAGCAGTTGGAAGAGGGTGAGTAAAGTCACAGGAGGCAGACGGCACATGCAGCTTTTGACAATCTTAAAGTTAGACAACCGTTTTGTATTTTGTGTGTGTGTGTGTGTGTGTGTGTGTGTGTGAGTGAGTGTGTGTGTGTGAGTGAGTGTGTGTGTGTGTGTGTGTGTGTGTGTGAGTGAGTGTGTGTGTGTCTTTGTTGTGCGTACATTTCTTGTGTGTGTTGAGTGGCAACTTGTGAAAAAAGCAACAACTTCCAGTGCTCAGTCTACGTCTGGGCCCCTTTTTCACAGTATACCCATTAATAATGGGCTAAGAAGGTATGCTAAAAATCGGAATAAATATGCAAACTGGCAAAAGAATGAAACTGCACTGAAATAAATTATAGATATAGTGATATATGGGTACTTATTCAAATGGGAGGCCTTAGTTGTTACTGCAATTGCAATTTGTTTATGATGCATTATTATGCATTAACTAAATTTGGGTTATATATTTATGTACGTGACTGTATATCGATTATCGATGAACAAGCCAATCCCTTCTAATTTGAAATATAAGTTTTCAAATATCATATGTCTGCCTGTGATATATGAGAACATATGGTTGATTTCATTTTATCGATAACTGCGCTCGCTTAGCGTATATCGATACAAATCGATTAACGATCAGAAGAAAAACTATTGTAAAGATAAAGACTTGTAATTGATTATTAATAAATCTAGACTGATTAATGATCTACTGTAAAAATTCTTTAAGATTAAGTATGAAATTCATATTATCTACTGCAACCAGCAAGCTCACTATATATTTAAAAGCTGTTTGCAGGGTATCTGCTAGTTGTTATATATTTCCGTGGTATTAAAATTCAATATAACTTACTGGAGATCTCTGCTGGACATAGCCCAATCATAAACTAATCATTTCTTTGCGCATTTTCCGCATTTAAAATAAAAACTAATTAATTGATATTTTTATCTGATTCCAAATATTAACAGTCTAAGCGACGATAAGTGCATATTAACAGAGATAACAGCAGTTGAAAATAATTATTTTATTTTAATAAAAAGAACGAGGACGAATCTAATAATAACATTAAAAAAAAATAAAATAAAAATAATAAGGATACAAATTAATATTAGCAAAGTTTCAGTTCAACTGCCTCAACTTGTTTTTTGCATGTCTGCCCTGTTAGCGACCTTCACACACACAGCACACACACAGCACACACACAACACACACACAACACACAGGCAACACACACCCCACTTGCAACTTAAACATCACGTGGAGACCTCTCCAACAAATTTCTGCATACATACATAAATTTTTAGTTATTTCTTTGGCAATTTTGTATTTTTAGTTCTCTTTTTTTGTGTTGTTCGAGCAAAATTTGGCTTTTACTTTTCGCATTTTTCATCCTCGTCTCCAGTTGTTGAAAAGGTCAGACATTGTCAGTTAAGTGTCCATGTCCATGTCCAGAACTCAGTTTGAACATTTGCGAGTGCTTTTCACAATTTTTACTACATCTATTACTCAGTTACACACACACATACGTATATATATATATATATATATATATATATATATATAGATAGAGATATGCTCAGCTGGCTGTTGTCTTGCCACTTTTTGAATGACTTTTGGTTAGGTGTCAATGCAGTGCAAAGTGGAATTATGGTAAATGGTATTGGAAAACTTTTGCAGGAATGGATATTGGATATTGCAAGATATTGACATGGCCTGTCTTTGGCATAAAAGCCAAGTTACAGTTGCCTTTTAAGACTTGTTTAGTTGAGCGGATTTAAGGTATTACTTTGGGTTATGCTGATACCAACTGAAAGTGGCATTTGTTAAATAAAATGAGTTGAAGTCAATTTAAGATTATTCACTACTTGAGATGCCAATAATCATAGCTGACCCTTATTTATTACCACATGTTGATATTTGTCACTTAAATATAGTTAATATAGAACCAGGTCAAAGTTTAAAAACTGAATTTTAAAACAAACCATTTTTTAGTAAAAGTTTGGAAAATAGATTCCATTTATATATTTTACATTTTACAACTTCTATCCCAAAAAAAAAAAAATTTTATATTCTTAGCTGCAATAATTAAAACAAAATAAATATATTTTGTTGAATGAAATAACAATTTATTTGTATAAATATAGCAGCAGTTGATAATAAGTAAAATAAGTAAAGCTCTGATCGATTTAAATTATATATTCATTGTTTACTGGTTAGGAGTAGGTTCCAGTTCCACTGGAGGAGGTTGTCGGATAGATCTTAAAATTGCTTAAGCTTTTTTTTTAGCAAGTAAATTGATGATTTTAAGTATTTTTGATTAAGAACTATGTCCAAGAGGAATTTAATGTTGAGATATGTGTAATTGTGTTCCCAACTATTCAATTAATATTAAACATTAATATTTAATTCAAAGATAGCAATACCATAAGTAAATATGGAGAAGATCATGAATTTAAAAAGTTGCCATTTGGAGTGTAATTTTTGCAGCATTTTTTATTTGTATTGAGAAACTCAATATTATTGAAAAGCAAGCCAATAAAAAGAAATGTTGGCGGAGGCGTCACTTGATCTTTAGTTGGCCTTTAAAATTTGTTGAGTCTACAAATTGATAGATTTTGAACAAAACCAAAATATTGATTAAAGTTGACGACTTTTTATTGTAGATCAGCTTCCTTTAAGTTCTTTTAAACTGCCAACTATCTTTCTATCTTTACTACCAAAATACGTCTTCAGCCAGCTTTTATCAGTTCAGTTCAGTTTTTTGCCCTTACCACAAAAATACACCGTGACATAAATTACAAAATCAACAACTTACACAAAATGGCATAAAAATCAAGTTATGACCAAAACAGTGAGAAATTACATGCTTTGATTTATTGGCTGTTCTCCAGACTCAACTCAGACCATATAAATACTCCCCCCTCTCCAACCCCCACCACCGTAGTCTACGTGGCTAAGTAGACAGGCTCAGAGGCCTAAACGTAGCAAAACAAGCAAAACAGAGAAAAAAGAAGAAAAATATTCACAACAACAACAACAACAACAACAAAATAATGGCAGGCATATTTTGTGATTTGTGACTTGCGACTCTACACGTAGCTTGCCACGCCCCACAGCATCACTCCTCCCACCTTGCAACACGCGCTGGCAAAATCAACATTCAAAAAAAAAATATATATGAAAATAAAAATCACGCAACAGGATATTGAAACGTCACACATATGCCACAAGTGCCGAGTGCCGAGTGCCGAGTGTAGAGGAGTCACCACTCAGGAGTCACGCACGTACACTCAGAAAAACCAATCAACCTATTCTTATTATATTCTTCGAATACTTATGGCTGTGGCTTTGTAGAAAACCAGAGTTTGCGTTTCTTAATTTCAGGTTGATTTTTTTGTTTAATTAAAAATTAATTTTTTTTTATTTTTTTGCATTTTAAGATTTCACATGTACAAATATTTTAAGTATCTTATAATTCGTATAGATTAATTTGAAAATATATATAAAAAAGGGAAATTTTATTTGAACTTTTCAGAAATGCATTTTTTAAATTCTGAAAAACAGAAAAATTCGATTTATTTTTGGGATTGTTTTTATTAGAAAAATGTTTTAAAATTTTGGAAATTATTTCTAATAGCAAAAAGAACTTTCTATTTTTAAGGCCAATTTTCACGCCAGTTTAAATTTCTAAGACGATTTTTTTTCTAAGTGTAGCGAGTATAAGGAGACGAGGGGCACGGGGCAAAAGTCTGTTGCAGATTCACCGGAGGAAATCATAAAAGTTTGGCTGCAAAACAGCCGCATGGACTTCATGCGGCATTAAAACTGTCAGTGGTGCAGATTGGCTTGCCTCGCCTTCTCTGCCTGCCTGCCTGTGGTAGGTAAAGGACACCTCCAGCTTCACCTTCCACACATGATTTATGCGGCACTCCTTGCGTGGATGCAACTTCCAAAGCCAAAAAAAGAACACATTTGTAAACAGTTGCAGTTTCTTTCTTTGTGTGTGTTTCCTGCCCTCCCCCCTCGTCACGTCGTTGCCTGCGGGTGTGTTGCCTGCCTTCCCCCTTCCTCCTTTATCCTGGCCAATTGTCAGTCAGAGCCAGACGACTTTTGGTGTCTGATTGGAACTTGCCTTTTCAGCTTGGCCTTTGCCACAGCGCGTCGCGAACGTGCGTTGCAAGTTTAAACAAAAGCCAGCCAGATACTGCAGATACTGCATATATATATATATATATATATATATATAACCTTGATGCTAGCCAAATTGTTGTAAATTTGTTAGCATTTTATATTTTTACTTGGGTACTTAATTTAAAATGTGATTACGATTCTTAAACAAATACATTGACAGCTTTGGGTATTGCTTATGTATGTTTGGAATATATATAGCCTTAATGAACATATCAGTCTGTAGAGCAATTTATGGGAAGTATATATAATAACTAGATTGGATAGTAGAAGATTTGGGACAGAGGAAGAGGTCTAAAGGGTTGAGTCGCTTTAGTCTTTAGTCTAAGGATAAACACTAATCAGATAGTTGGTCCTAAAAAGAATGGATATTTAGTTACAAAGTATGCTGTACATATATACATTGATTCATGTTCTATATACTTATTGAAAGAATAAATTGTAGAAGATTTGTGGACAGATGATATTTAAATTGGTTAGTGATGTCTACAGATTTAGAAGGGGAAAAAGAAGGTCTAACGGTCTCTTTAGTCTTCCTTCGGCTTTATTAATATCATTTCCGGTATTTGGGCTTTAAAATATTTGAAATTCAAGTTCTGATTTAAATTTTTTCGGAATTAGATATAGTTTTCATAACTGGTTAAGCTTGAGTAACTCCAACACCTCTTGTTAAGCTTAACTACCAGTGCTTGTTGGCTTTAGAAATTTAAAACGTATTATTTAGTTTAACTAGCGGTCAAATAATGCAAAGTTTAAATACTAGTTAAAGTCGAACACCTCTTGTTAAGTTAGTTAATTTTAACTAGTAGTCAAATCTGTCAAAGGTAAACCTGGTTAGGCTTGAGTACCTCCAACACCTCTTGTTAAGTTTAACTAGCAGTCAAATCTCTTGCCTCTGTTAAAGTGCTTTGGGGTATGCCACAAAAAATAACGTACAAATTGGAAACCTGAGTGTGGCAAATGTGGCGCCTTTTACCGTTTGTTGAAGCTGCACGCGTGTGTGTAAATGTTGGTGTGTGTGCGTTTTGGGGGTGTGCGAGTGTGTGTGTGCGTGTGTGGTGTGTATATGGCCTGAAAGCATATCCATTTCACGCACAAGTGCCGTAGATGTGGCTGCCCCTGGTTGCCCCTGATGCTGAACCGTGTGTCAAATCCATTAACCTTCTGTTTACTTTTCTACGTCCAGCAGAAAAAATAGCAGTGAATGAAGTGTGTTCTCTGTGTGTGTGTGTGTGTGTGTGTGTGTGGTGTGTGTGTGTTGGGTGTGTGTGAGTAGGAAATTTGATATTTTCACTAAATTGCGTTGCACACTTGAGGCAGTTACACTCAGAAAAAAATCAACCTACATTTTAGTAAGTCTCCCTAAAAATGAAAATTTGTTTTTTATTTATTTAAATTTGTTTTTGTTATTATTTATTTAGGTTTGGTTAAATAGGTTTGCAAATTAACAATTTAAATTAAAATGAAAGTAAAAGTTAATACAGCATAAAGAGAAAGAGAGAGAGAGAGAGAGAGAGAGAAAAGCAAGTTGCAAAATATAGAAGAGACTCACAAAGTAATTTATTTAATTAATTATTTATATGTTCCATTATTTAAATATTAGATAACAAATTTTGCAAATTAAAAAGATCATCTTAAATGCTTTTGTATATGTGAAATATTGAAATAAAAATGTTTGTTAATAAATATAAGTAACAAAAAAGATACTAAAAGCAATCTTCTATTTGCATACATATAGAGAACAACATTCTGAAAACTAGATAATTTTACAAGATTTAATTTTTTATTTTTGGAAAAATCCAAACTGAAATTTAGAAAAGCAAACTCTGGTTTTAAGCAAGGCATAATTTTTATTTTTTTAAATTTAGTTCTATTTATTTTATAAAATGTACCTCAAACGTTTTTCTGAGTGTAGCAGCGATTGACACCGCATCGAGAGTGAGAGAGAGAGAGAGAGAGGCGAGAACTGCCCACTCTGAGCCATCATATCACATAAATCTTACCTTAAGCAAAAGTGGTGCGAGCAATGGAGCAATAAATGAAGCAACCACTCACACCCCACACACCACACACACCACACACACTCGCACAACTCACACTCCAAGCCAAAATGGACATTAAGTTGACGTAAATTGTTGGCCATTACATTAACACGGCTCAAACAGAGCCTCTGCCAATTAACTAAGCCCGATTCTAATTGTTGCCACAAATTATGGATGTATTTTGTTTGTTTTGTTTTTTTTGTGTTTTTGTTGCAATAGTTTATGTTATAGTCAACAGCTGTTGTTGTTGTTGTCGTTTCTGTTCTAATTGAATTTTAATTACCGTTGATTTCACTTTTCGACCTTTGGCAAACAACAACAAAAGCTGCAATATTCAATTAACAGCGGAATATGCAAAAAAGTGGCAAAAGTTGAACCCGCATTTGGCCAGCTCAGGACTCCGGACTCGGAGTCCAGGAACTGAAGTTTAGAGTACAGGGGAGGCAGAGGCGTAGTCATAACTCTAAAAAATTAATATCATTATGTTTTGTATCTATTTATTTTAATATAAGAGAGAGATAAATTAAGAAAAGACTGACAAAGTAATTTACTTAATTAATTATTTATGTACTTAACTAAAATTAATGGACTCAAAATATACAAAAATATGTAACATTATTTCAAATTAAAATATAAAAAATATTTTTAATGTGTTTATAAGTTTCGAAAAATTGATTAATCTGGCATGATAATAATATAGACTTATCATCGGTTATTATTATATCCGATTAATCACACGGATTGCATAGAATTAATTTTAATAAATTCAATGATAATTTGGCCAAATAAGTACAACTATGCCAAATTCTTATTTTAAACTAAGTCTTGATTTGAACAGAATAAAATATGAAATTTGTTTTTGAGTTCTGAGTTTTTATTAAATATTATGAAATTATTTTGATTTTCAAATAAAGTCAAAAGTAAATTAAATTTGAAAACAAATATGAGTGTGAACAGAATAAAATGTAATAGATTTTGAGATTAACTCCAATATGCCACCCACTCCCCCTTTATTTTCGTCCCCCCTCTAATTTAGAAGCAGACCACGCCTCTGTTCCAGGCTCATTTGCATTGTAGCATCAAAATTTAAAGTTGACCTTTTTTGTTGTCCAAAAAAGCGAGGCGAAAGTTTTTGAGCGCAGTTTTCACGCCGACTTCCGGCAGCAAAGCGGAAGTAGCAAAGGACAGCGACAGCGAGGAGTCCTTGTTGCAAGTTGTTGTTCTTTGGCTGCTACAAATAAGCGGCATCAACTTTAATCACCTGCTTAATTAAATCAGTTTCAGTTGCGCAGGTCGCCTGCCACATTTTGTTGTCGTCCATTGTTGATGCCCTCCTCTTGAGGTGGCGTGTTGTGTGTGGCAGGGGGGAGGGTGCTTTTGTTGTTGCCTCTCTGCATAAATTATGCTGCATAATCAGCTACAGGCATTTCATTTAAGCTGCTTCACGCGACGCTTTCTTTGCCACTGTTTTTCAGCTTTCCTTTTTTCACTTTTTTCAGATTTGTTTTTATTTTTATTTTTTTTCCGATAAGCGCTTAAATCATTTAGGCTTATTTTTTCTGCTCGCTTCTATTTTTTACGCTCTTGTTTTATTTACTTTGTGCCTGCTTGTTGAATTTTCATTTTGCTTGAGGTGTTTTTAAGTTCAGCGATTTTTAATGGAAGCTAATCACAGAATTTTTCTACTTTTTTCGTATTTTATTTATTACAACAAGCAACTTTGGTTATTATTTCTACTACTGAGTTTATTATTACTTTTATCAATCTAAATCATTGCTTGGATTAATTTATTTTTGGTATATTCATTATATGTTTATTGTTAAATTTTTTTTGTGTCGATTTACTTTAGTTGACGTTAAATAAACAAAAATAAATATACAGTGTTCTTAAAAAAAATATATTTTTGCAACTTAGAGCAAAATTTAATAATTTAAGATTGTCCCACAGTCAAAACTTCGCCATAACTCATCATAGCTTTTAAAATCAAAACTTTTTAATCATGGTTACATAAATACTGAATTTAAGGTTAGAAAAACGATTTAATTTTAAAATTCTTTTATTTAAGATCCTATTAACAACAGTTTCAGTCTTTTATAGCTTCATCAAATCTCATCAAATTAGGGATTATTTAATTAATACTAAATCCGTCCTAATACTATTGCCTTAGATTAATATTACCAGTAAGCAAACAATACATAGATGCGTCAAACCGACCAAAAGGGATAACTTTCAATTAGATTTATCTTCTCATTAATATTTTATTATTTTAAGAATTCATGCGAAAGAATCTACTTTCATATTTTGCCATTTATAAGTTTGTTTTCTAACGACATTGTTAAGTGCTGCAACCGAATGCCGATTAGATATCGACAATCTCCTGATATCGCTACTGACTCAATTGCTCTCTATGATTCATCAGTCTGCGATTAACAAAACTAAAATGTTGGGTTATTCTGTCTTAGCATTTGCTGTGTTCGGTTGTGTTTTTGCAGTGCTGCAGTGATTGTTATTAAATTTTATCTCGTGCATTTAATTTGATTAATATAAAATATATCTGTGCTGTTGTTCTTCGGAATTCCTCTGTGATTGCTTTGGTAATTTTGGGTTTTCTAATCAGTAACTTTGCTGCAAAACACAAAAGTATTTATTTTTGCCGGCATACATGGCGCGGTCAAGAACTCTGCTTTGTTTTACTCACATTGCACGCTTGATCGCTTGATCGCATTGTTGTTGTCTCTCGCTCTCTCGACTTTTGTGTGCTCTCGTAAAGCTTTATTACTCTCACTCTCTCGACTTTCGTATCGCTCTCTCGACTTTCGTGTGCTCTCATAACTGTGTTCTTACGTGCTGTTGTTTCAGCTATTTTATTTCCGTGATATTCTTGAGTGCTTTTAGTTTTGTTATTTTTTCTGTGCGGTGCCGAATCCTTGTTGAATCTCTCTTCTTTTCGAGCGTATTAATTTCTTTATTAAACATGTCTGCGTGCTACATAAGAAGCTGCAAGTGCTTCTTGGTTGTAACGTGGTACACGTAAAGTGTGATGGTTCCACACAACGGGTAAGGGATATAATCGGTAATATGACGGAGTAGGATATTCAGGGTTTTATGAGGCAAACTAGACGGCGCTTCCACTATCTTCGTCTAGGTTTTAGTACGCTCAGAGCTAATTTTGAGGCAATGGAGAATCAATTTAATAGTGTAAAACTGTTGAATGAGTCTCTTAATCAGAAGCGATCGGCCGAGCCTGCTTTGCCTCGAGTCTTTCATTGCCCCCTGCACCGCTAACACCTACTGTTGTAAATGGTCAGCAGTTGATGCAGTTTACTTCTCCTACACCACCTGCAATCAACAATAGTGGCTCTATTCGATAGTCCGATTCGACTCTCCCAGCACTTTCTAGCAGTGCTCCCAAGCCGACTGATCTTAATTGACAATAAATAAATAAATAAATAAAATTAACATATGCACTATATAAAATAATAAAACCAATAGTCAGCTGAAGAACATAGATCCTGTAACTAGGAGATACCCTAATGTCGCAGTTGGAGTTCTTCAACAATATAATTAAAATTAACATTCCTACAAATTTCAAAACGTAATGTTTTGTTTCATTTTCCGCAGTTGTATTTAAATTCATAGCTATTTTTATACACTAAACCCATTAAAAATGGGTAAAAAGGGTATAATGGTTTTGTGCAAATGTATGTAACAGGCAGAAGGAAGCATCTCCGACCCCATAAAGTGTATATATTCTTGATCAGGATCAACAGCCGAGTCGATATAGCCCTGTCCGTCTGTCCGTCCGTCTGTCCGTCCGTCTGTCTGTCCGTCCGTCCGTCTGTATGAACACGCGGATCTCAGAGACTATAAGAGCTAGAGACTTCAAATTTGGAATATAGATTTTGGATACCAGGCGCAGATCAAGTTTGTTTTATTTTATCGATAACTGCCTTCGCTTATCGATTATCGATACATTTAGTTTTCCGATAGCAATAAATTCCCCAATTTAAAAGGCAGACGCTTCTAAGTTGAACACGATATGCATATGCATATTGTTGATCAATTGCCCAAATTTCATCAAGATCGAATAAGAAGCACCCAAGTTATGGTCGAAAATGTATTCTCATATTGATCAAATTTCTGTCAGCAGCCGCAAACTGTATGCATAAATATGCGCGTGCATGTGTGAGAAAGGGACGGCAAGATAATCGACACAAGCGCAAATTTGTTTGTGTGTATTCTCCACTGCCACGTTACCTACGATTCGTATGCATACGCGTTTAGGAAACTTCTCTATAATTTGTTTGGTGCGAAACTATTAAAGGGGACATTTGGAAATAAACCTATAATGTATTTAAAGCTTGGTTCAGGGTATATGGTAGTCGAGCTCACTCGACTACAGCGTTCTTACTTGTTATAATACTATGTGATACCCTGTTATTATACCCTGAACCCATTAAAAATGGGTAAAAAGGGGATAATGGTTTTGTGCAAATGTATGTAACAGGCAGAAGGAAGCATCTCCGACCCCATAAAGTATATATATTCTTGATCAGGATCAAGGATCAACAGTCTAGTCGATATAGCCCTGTCCGTCTGTCCGTCCGTCTATATAGGTTTTTGGATACCAGGCGCAGATCAAGTTTGTTTTATTTTATCGATAACTGCCTTCGCTTATCGATTATCGATACATTTAGATTTCCGATAGCAATATCTCTCACAATTTAATGGATACAGTCACCAATTTTGGTTGGTAGGTTGTTGGCGAGGTCCTTGAAAGATCGGCATGTGTCACGCCTACCTCCGACGCCCCCATCACCCCCGCCCCAAAAATTTTCAGATGGGTATATCTTCCGCAGTTTTTGAGTAGGGAACGTCAAATTTGGTAGGTATATTACTGGTAATCGCCTTTAAGAACCGATAACATTTGTGGTGCCACGCCCACACCTTCATTTAAAAACAATAAATATATTCCCTTTAAATTAAGTATATTCTTGTTCCACATGAATAGTAGAGTTGATTTAGCCAATTCCGTTTGCCAGTCTAAATGAATATCTCAGAGATTAAAAGTACTCATAAACCAATAAAAAGCTTCAGTTTATTTCAATTGCTCGATAACTGAATTGCTTACCAGCATCGAATCAAATCACATTTTTTAAGATATATCCTTCAATTTGTACATAATGTTGAATGTCTGATCGAAAATTACCTTCATTGCTATTTACTATCGATAAGAATCGCAATACAAATCACACAATTAAATATTTATTTTTTTTTTAAATAATATTGGTCATATTTGATCTATACCAAC
>JBAMBE010000119.1:0-59716 GCA_037043585.1 Drosophila mimica | reverse complement strand
GCAAAAATGGCAAAAGTCGACTTTGCCTTCGCCTGGACCCCTTTTCCCAGTTCTGGTTCTGGTTGGCTGCCGTCCCATATGAGCAGCTGCTGACTCCCGAAGCACATTGCTTAATGGCGCTAGTTGCCTTTTAAGTGTAATTGCCGTGTCCCAAGTGTTTGTAATGTGTACAAATTTCTACAATTTTTCCTGCCAGCCAAGAATGAGAACCAGAACCAGAGCCAGAGCCACATCCAGGCCCAAAACCAGGCCGGACCATTCGTTTCCGTCTGTGCTTTTAAAATTATTACTATATTTGTAAATTTGCCTCCCCCTTAAAGCTTAAAGACTACCAAAAACAAAACAATAAAAAAAGTAAGCTAGAGTTTTACTCACTGGCAATGTGCTCGTTGTGAAAGGCCAACATGTTGGATTGAAGGGGTTTTTAACAGCTTTCCCAATACGTATTGTAGAGTATTTGTTTGTTTGTTTGTTTGCTTTAATGTCGTTTTTATGGGGTTAACGTCGCTCTACAGCAGCTGCTGCATCCGCTGTCTGCTACTTGTTGTTGTTATTATTGTGTTTGTTGTTGTTGTTGTTATTACTACTGGCCCGATGACAGTCAGAATCGCGAGTTTTGCGGCTGTGGCGAATTTCACACTTTGATTCTCGATATAATCGCACTCGTATTTAAAGCCGCAACAATTTGTAGTCGCAAATGCCTGTAAATAAAATAAAAAATATTGCACGAATTATTATATATACATAAAAATAGTCAGCTGAATATTCCGATAGTGATTCAAGAAAAAGTTCTTAAAAGAAAGTTATGTATTTTAAGTTATTTGATATTCAACATTTTAACAATAAATATTTTGCTGATACTTTTTGAATGATTTTCTTACGAATGTTTTTTAATTAGTCACTGTTCGGCTTGGCAAGTTGCTCTTCTTGTTAACCTTAAGCCACAGATTTATTGTTTAACTCCCCTTTTTATTATAAGCCTAAACACAAATTGCAAGGCCTACTTAGAAATATGATTTATGGCCTAAAAGACGAGATGCTTTGTTGCCATTACCATTATTTAGAAAACCATTTGAAATGATAAAATAGTTAGATATAAATGTTTGGTAAGCAAAATATACTAAGAATTGCATTTTCACTCTCGCTCTAATTCGTTCGCTTCATCTCTCTCCGACTCAGTCAATTGCAGGCGGCAGGCAGGCTCAGTGAAGCGCCACACAGCAAACGGAAGCACATTTTGCGGAAGTGAATTTCTTTGCTTCCGCTTAAGCGCCACAGTACGGCAACAATGGCAACACATAGTTAAGCGACGGCGTGCAACAGCAACAATCAAAACTAAATGTCAAAAATACAATATTCAGTTGGGCAACTCCAAAAATAGGTTTGGCAGCAGTCGAAACAATCAGGCAGCCAGTCTGCCAGTCAGCCATTCAAGTCAGTTAGTTGCTTAGTTAGTCAACTAGTCAAAGCCGTCAACTGACATGTCGAATTGAGCCAACATCGATATGGCTATCAAAAGTCAAAATCCTTCAAATGCAATATAAATTGATTACTGCGTTAGGGCAAAACCAAGTAAAAAATAATAAACACTCATTCACCTAGTAACTAACTAACTACTCTTAATGCATACTAATTGCTGAATAATAATTTACCGAAAATAGTAATAATTTTATGCACCTCAACTTCAGTTAAATGTCTTAATTCGATTTAAATAAGTTAATTATTATTTTAATTACATTTTTTTAAAGTTCTTTTTATATTACTAAATTCAATTGTAATAATTAATTTTACAGGCATTTAAAAATTCAACTAAAATTTATTCACAGCATTTCAGGTATAAATTTTAAATGTTGTAAGTCAGTTGCTCAATCATATGCATTAGTGTATAGCATATATAATTGAAGAAATTACCAAACTTTTCCAAACTTGGTGCTAACAAGTCTATAAACAACATAAAAACTCCATAAAAATACTTTTGGCATTTCACAAATAGGCAACTCACTCGACAGAGTCGAATTGGAAATCAGCGTCTTTTTGGTGTCGTTGTCGTTGCAATCGAAAAAGAAGTCAACAGCAACAACAACAACAATATAAATGTGTGTGTTTAGGACTCAGTGAGTATGTCTGACTGCGCGACTGTGTAGCACTTCCGCTTCCGCAACGGAAGTTAATGAACGTAGTCGAGTAGCAGCGACGCGAACAAAATGGCAGCGACTCTAAGAAAATGCCAGGCAAATGTAAAATTAATAATAGAGGAGCAGCCGCCTCCGACGCCGCACACAGCGGAAAAACTCCAACGCCCCTGTAGCTCTCTCTCTCTCTCCCTCTCTCGCTCCCTCTGACATGCCATCTCTCTCTGGCACTAACTCGCTTTTGGGGCCTTGTTAGTGACAACGGCATTTATGTGACTTTAATTTAAATAACTTTGGTTGGCTCCGGAGCGTGCACTAATACAATTTTAGCGACTAAAGAGACTGAAAACATGTTGCAAGGTTGCTTGCCACACGCCTGCTTCATAACCAAAATATGCCAACAATTTTCGGTAGCACGATCCAATACTGCCAAGAAGTCAGCTCCAAAACCGCAAGAGAGCAAAAGGCTCGAACAACCCACAAAAACCCTCCCTCCCCCCTGCTGGGAGAACTTGAAGTTCCCAAGTAGGCGCTACTTTAAGTCGCCCCCAATTCTGAGAATTGTGCGCTGAATTGTGGCACATTTTCATGCTGAGAAATGAAATTTGTAACGCTTTCGCTTTTCAATTATAATTTAGCTTGACGAGTTTTTTGATTGCTTTCGTGTATGCTTGAGCGAAATTCGTAGTTATCTGTCCGGCCTCGTCTTCAACTGACCTCAAATGGAATACGCCCGCTCTACCCTCCTCCTCCTCACCTACCCACAACGATTGCCATCAAACAAGTTTCTTTACTTTGCGGCTTTTGGCTTAATTAGCAAATTGACAGCTTGATGTTGAGTGACAAGCATTTACGAGTCGACTGCTGCTCCTGGAATATGGCCTAAAGTAGCTATCGAAAAAAATATCAAGGTGTTGTTCAAATTGGCAATAAAGCCTTGGCAGACTTAGATAATAAATTCGATACATTTTATAGCTTTTAAAATCGACAGAGCAATTTCAATTAAAAGTTTCGTTTAGCAATCAAAAATAACATCGGGGTAAGGAATTAATTGTGGGTAAATCATTGAGATGCCTTAAATTATGGTTTAAAGACTAATCAGAGTTTATTTAATATTTCAAAACTAATTAAAAAACGAATTTCAGTTGCTCAGATTAGAACTCTGTCAGACTTGTTTAAAGAGATTCATTAGCAAATATAGTGTTAAATCTAATACAGCTCATAATGACTTAAGAACGTTTTAGGGCAAATAAATAACCAACAAATCTGATTTAAATAATCTTTTACTATTCAGATTGAGTATATCAAAATGTAAGCGGTCTATTGGAAAAGTGAAACTCTTTCACATAATTAAAATCAGAGCATTAACGCCTGGAAATTCCAGCTTGTCGAAGCGCAAACAACTTAAATGAAACGCAATTTTCTGAGGGCATTGAAACTTTAATGAGCAACCCCCCATTTTCCCACCCACTCTCAGAAAAACACAATGTACGAAAGTATCGATTTTGCTTTTTGCTAATTTTCAGCTCGTTAGTTGTTGTTGTTGTTGGGTCTTGCTACGTTTGCCACATTCTGCTGTTGCAATTGATACACACACACACAACACCCACACACACACATCACACACACACACACAAGGATGAGGTATGCAAGGTAGGCTGCATAGACACGTGTGCCACACAGCGTGTTGTGGCATGGAAATGGGTGGCAGACGTACGTTGAGTTTTTGTGTGTTGCCTCTGGCTACCTTCTGGCTGCCTGCCCCAGCAATCCCCATGGCCATGTGGGCTTTTTCAGCAACAACTTTCTGACCATTCAAGGCAAATAGTCGGCACATTGTAACAAAAACAAAGAGGCCTCCTCTGCCTGACTGACTTGCTGAGTTTTCTTATTCCATTCCCATCATCAGCGCAGGCGTTTCTTTTTAGTTTTCCCCTCTCCTACCATTTTCCTTTATCTTTTCTTTCTTTTTTTTTTGGGTAGATATAGACATAGTCAGTTTTAGTTTTGCATTTGCAAGTCTGCCCCCGAGATACCCCAATCCCAATCCCGATTCCCATTCTGATTCTGAACTCCAGGCAGGTTTTATAGACCAGCACACATTTGCAGTGTGTGTGTGTGTCCCTGTCTGTGTGTGTGTTTGTGTTTGTGTATGTCTAGCAGGAGTTAACAGATTTTAAGCCCTTAATGATGACGATGATGCTGATGATGTTGCTGTTAAAGGTATCGTGTGGTGGCGTCAACAAAAGCGCTTTGTTCTTGCTTTTCCTGTTGGTTGTTATTGGCTAACTGCTGTTGACTTATATTACATGAAGTTTTCATTGCTGTTGTTGGTGTTGTTGTTGTTGTTGTTGAGGCAAAAGCCAGAGATAATGCATTGTTTCGACTTGTTGTCTAGCCTCGATGAGCTGCACCTCCGACCAGTTTACAGCCTTCTTTTACAGGGCAAACATAATGGAATTTTCATGTAAACAATTTGCATGTTTTCAGCTCACACACACACACACAAACACACAAAGATCCCTCGTATGTGTACGTATATATAGGATGGAGTACCAAAAGCCGAAAGCGATAACTGACTAAGAGCAGGGATACTCCACTTCATCAATTAACACATCAATTTTTGGTCCATTGTTTGTTTGTCCATTGGTATTGGTATCTAATAAAGATGTCCCTAAATAGCTCTATTATAACGGGATCAGAGAGTGTGAGTGTTTCGACTGGACAAAGCAGCATGACTAAAAATTCTATTCCAATAGACAAACAAATTTTACCCTTAAGCCATTTTCAGATGTCAACTTTATGGGCTTGAATATTTTAGAAATTGTGTTTACATAAAATATTTGGAGTAGTTTTAATTCTACTAAAGTGCCAAATTAAATTATTATATAACAGGTCAGTTGATCGCATTTTAAATAACATTTTGAATCATTCCAAATAGTTCAGAGTATTGTCGAAGATGAACTAAAACGCAAATAATTTGAGATAAATTTGAGATTTTAAATAAAATAAATTATACATTTAAATGTTAATTAGTCCAATACCAAAAAGTAGAATGAAATGAAATACTTTATGCCACATATGCTATTGGTGTTTATGATTACGGAGTTTTGAAAATATGAATTTAGCACAAAAAGCTAGCAGACTTTGCGATAAAACCCACAATTGAGGATTTAGTTTACTCCCAACATCTTGCAGACGTCTCTTGCAAGAAAAATAGGAGCTCTTTAGAATCTTTTGACTGACCACTAGAGACGAGACGGGAGTGAAGCTAAGTTTAAGCAGGAGGCACTTAGCTCACATTACGTATATGCCGCATATGCAACACCAGCAACTAATTGCTGGCTGCTTTGTGCGGCAGAATGCTTTATTGCATAATGTTTGCTGGCTTCTCATTAAAATCATACAAACTGGGAGATGTATGTATGTAGTGTATGTATGTATGTATGATGAAGTAAATGGGTGTATTTACCGGCAAATAGAAAAACGAATTTAATTAAAATTTATGTATGCACACACCACACACACACACACAAGAATAGTCTCAGACTGGGTAACGGGAAACAAAAATAAGCAAGGCAATTCGGCGGCTTTCATTAGGAATACGAGTGAAAACTTGTTGGCCACCGTTTGGGGCGACACTATGAAATTTTTAATTACTCGTGCACAACTTTCAAAAACCTGAAGCAGGACGAGCTCATTTTGAAAATTTTCATAATTACTCGACGCCCAACGTTGCAACAGCAAGTCAGTCAGTTATATGAGTGTGAGTGTGTGTGTGTATGAGTGTGTGGACCGTAGCTGGACCCGGACAGAGATCCCGATCCGTACCCGAACCTGAACTCGGTCGACGTTGGCTCAAGTGCACTCACATGCGCAGCAACCAAAACTAAATGAACTTATGCACACACACACACACATATGTATATTTGTACACACACAACTGCTGGTGTGTGGCTTCGCTTGAGCACCTGTGCACGCTTTGCATTGGGTTGGGTGCAACCCCCACCTCCCCACCCCGCGCCCACCTTTCCAAAATCTCAGCAGATGAGAGCAGCGCGCACTTGAAACTAAAGGCTAAGTAGTTGCATTCATATAAACTGCGGTATCTGTGTGCACTCTATTTATATGCATATGTGCCACACACACACACATTCTCAAAGGTTGACTTACGTTGGTGCAACATTGCTGGTCGCTGGGCGTTTCAGTTCAGTTTGGTTTGGCGCTGAGTGGATTGCATGTGCCGTGTAATTAAATTTATTTCATTATATTAATAATGATATGATTCATGCGATGGCTTCCGAACCAACTTTCGAAAATACGCTGCCACTCGTTGCAATGCCACACAACGCTAAAGTACAGCTCAAAAACTTTGACGATACTGCTCAGATATCTCCTTATTTATAGAACTGCTTTTACAGCAATATATAAAAATATTTATACAACCTTAAAAAAAATATATCCCATTAAAAAATATATACCTTCATAACTTTGTTAATACCTTTCTGGTCACTGTTCCCGCTATAAGTTAAAGCAGGCTACTTAGTTCTCAGTAAATTCTGCTACACATATTAAAACTACATATTTATAATCACAAACTGATTCATGGAATTCACTTGGAGTTATTTTAGCTAATTTATAAATTTTCTACTATTGATCTGACACAAACTTTGTGAAAATAATTGAAAACTATTTATTTTCCTTCACTTATTTGACTTTTTGAGTATTGAAGTCATTTCACTTGTGCTGTATCCATACTTTAAGACAGACCACTTGCGTTGATTCCAGAATTGTGCTCCTTCCCCCCCCATTCCCCTACGAGAAGAAGAAGTCAGACACTCCACACATACTTCGATTGCTGTGCAATATTCTTCGCGCATGCAACAAACAGAAGTGTGGCCGTTCGCTGTGTCTGTGTGTGTGTGTGGGGGCGCATGCAACAAAACAAGAAGTGTGGCCAAGTATCAGACTGTGTCTGTGTGTGTGGTGTGTTAGCAACTCGAGCATGAATGTCTCGTCCTTAAGCACACATCAATTTCAAAACAATAATTGAAAATTGCAACAATTGGAAATTTTCAGTTTGGTTGCGCCACGTGGCAAGCGGTGAATTGAAAGTGCAGCAAGGCGAATGAACAAAATACTCGGAATACTCGCTTGAAAATGCCAAGCGACTGTTTGCAGCTATTGTTGCAATTGTTGTTGGCATTGTTGTTGCTGTTATTGCTTGACTCCCGGTTGCCATTGAGGTACGGTGAAATAAAGTTGTGCATTTTATTATTGTGGACGCGTTTCAATTGAACTTCAACTTGGTTCAACGCTTAAATTTAATGTGGGCAGCCACAAAAATTATCAGCAAATAATCAAACTCAACTCTTTCCCTCTGTCTCTCTGCATTTCATTCAACAACAATATTTTTAAATATTTTAACATTTTTGTGACACGCAAAGTTGGCTGGCGAATGCACTGAATGCACTGCCCGTATTAATTATTTATTTTTGATACAAACACTTAAATAAATAATATTGCTCAACCTGGCAAAACTGGTCACATATAAAACACATAGAAAATTAAAATATCAAACACTGCTCATGTATTAATTATTTATTATTTGATACAAACAAAGTTCAAATAATAATACCAAAAAATGCAGTCTTTATTTTTGCACGTTTGTACAAGTTGTTTACTTTGAAATTGTTTCTATATACTCCAAATGAAATCGGCACAAATTAAAAAAAAAATCAACGACACAGTCCAATAATTTTAATCAACTGCGGAAGGTAAAAATGTTGAGTTCAATGTTGAGATTAATGAACTCTTGGTCAAACTTAAATGCTTTTAGTGTTTCCTAGTCAATTCGAGTACTCTGTAATGATTATAATAAACTATATTAATTCGGAGTCCTCCATTTCTGTAATTAAAAACTCAATTCTAAATGTCTGTTTTAGTGTTTAACTTTTTTTCTTAACTAAATCTTAATAATTATTTTCTTGACAATTAGATAAAATAAAATAAATAAATAAATAAGAAGTAAGTTTTAAAAATATCAGTAATCTTTGATTTAAGTTCGCACAGAGTATTTCGCATTCCAGAACTTTGCACTGCAGACTTCTTTAGTTGTTTTATTTAGTTGTATCTCAGTAAATATTTAGGCTCATCAATTAATAATGTGATATGTCGGCTGACAGGCACAACGACAGGTGAGTGACTCATTTAAATGTTGTTTGTTTTATTGTTTTTGTCTGTCGCAACCGCCGTCGTATTGATAAAATATTCAAAATTTAATTTTCAACGCGTTGCATTTGACACATTTCAATAAAAACAATTACTATAACAATTAAGTTGAAAAGTCGACGCAGTGACTGTCATTTTATTTGCTGTCACTGGCCGACAACAAAACTACAAAAATATGAGCTCCAACAATTTCCCACACCTTTTCCCATTCTATACCCCACACCTGCCACACCCCGTTTTTCATTGCAACCCACTCTGCGGCAGCAACGCTTTGTGTATGTGTAAACATTTATGCAATTTTAATTATAAATGCATTGTTGCATTTTAATGAGAATTGCCAAATGTCAACAGTAGAATTGGCCAAACAAAGCCAACAACAATAGAAATAACCCAACGACATATTTAAATTGTAATGTAATGAAGTGTAAAATACTGACATGATTTAATAAACAGATTTAATGAGTATCGAACATGGTATAAAAATGGCAAATAAAAAAACTGCAAATTTCATTGATTTAGCTATAAATAAATATTGTAAAAATAAAACACACAAATCGGTTTTCTAAGCTCTTCTCGCTCTCGCCCGGTAATGATCGTGATTATTTATTATTTTAGTCAGTCTCATTGGAAATTTCTATGCATAATTATGGTAAACGATTCCAATTATTACTTTCATGGTCAAACAGAAATGTACTCAACACAAGATTTCAATTATACATCAATATGTATGTCAATCAATATTTAATATATTCTATTAAATGGTTCAGAAATTCCACTTCAGAATATAGATCGGGAGTGCTGTAGTGCAAGTAAAGTTCTCATTCACAATCAAATTACTCATATGCCACATTCACCGTCTTGCAACTTCAACTGCAACTACATTTAAAATGTCACCAGTTGACCCCACAAAGAGGAAGCAGACGGAACAGCTTCCGAGCTGGAGGGCACCATTGGAGCACCATTGTGATGCCATCCAAGTCGATGGCGGAAATGAAAATTGAATTTTATGCAAACACAAAAGCCAATTGAAGTCAATTATTGTTTATGTAACTAATTTTATTTAAATATAAGTCGATTCGTTTGCAGCAATGGAGAGAGACACGAATTGCCAGGAAACAGCGCTAAAGGAATGATGCAAAATAAAAAATAAATCATCCAATGGAAAGCAGAAGGAGAAATTATCGACAGAGTGTCGAATAACAAATACCCTTGCAGAAATGCTTATGCAATTGATTTAAAGGTTGCCTAATACTACGCAATTAACTAAAAGCTTGGCAAACAATGATAAAGAAAATATTTTAATTATTATATAATATAATTATTAATTATTATATTGCTAAAAGTAGTTATTATTAGCGACAACATTTAGAATACCCTCTGCAAAAGTATCAGAAGTGTTGGCAATGCTGAGAGCAAATTGATTGCAGCTGAAGCGAGTAGAATAAATAAAAATAGTGCATAACTGACTCTTCAGCAGAGTCTCAATTGATTCATCTCTGTGGCTTACAACATAGGCTCTCATTGAATATGCATAAATATTTACCAGATGTCTTTCGGATGTCGCTAACTAACTTCTCGCAATTGTCATCGGCTGCTTGGCCAGCGCTGACTGACCCATTTCAGAAGCTGGCAAATTTAGCAGGTTGATTTCCATGCTCTTTGGCAGCTAGCCAGAGTCAGCGAAAGGAAAAAAAAAACTCGAGAGAAAAAAAAAACAAACACCCACACAAACATTACAAAAAACGAGCAACCAAAATGTCCTTGGCCCTAGTGAAAATTGTTAGGGCCATCCATCAGCTGTTTGTTTTGTTGAGCGCAGCGCTTTCAGCTTTTTGCCGTTACGCTTGTGCCACATTTTTTTCCATTTCGAAATTTTTTTTAATTTTTCCTTTTGTGTGAGACAGCGACAAAGTGCAACCCGTAGCTGAGCGGTATTTTGAGTGTGTGTGTGTGTTAGTTATTTTGATTGATTGCATTGTTTCGTGTAACAAATTTATTTGTGCCACGCCCATCGAGCACTTAAAACCAAGAGCCAAACAAAATTGCCAGCTTCTTTGGGGTAAGCTATGCACATCTTTGTCAGCGGCAGGAAATTGTCAAAGGCCGCCCCGCCAAACATGTAGGTAAAGTTTAAAGCCAGCGGCAGGACATCATCATCGTCAGGATACTTTCTGCTGGTTCATCTTTGGCACAATCTCAATGACGTTTTGTTCTGGTTCCTCTTTTTCTTCTTCTTCTCGCTTCTGCTTGTGCTTCTTTGCCAGCATCATTAGTGAAAATGATTTCTTATTCAATGCTCGTCTTTGCTCTGCTTTTGCTTCAGTCTTGGCTGAGTTTTTCTTTTCTGGTTTCTTCACGCTGTTGTCATGCTTCATCGATTTTTTATGCTTTGCTAGTTGACTTGATGGAAATTTTGCTGCTGCCTGCTGTTTTTCTTATTTTTTTATTATCAATTTTTTTTTTTCATTTTTGATTTTTTAGCCGCGTGCACTTCAACAACAGCCGCCGCAGTCGCAGCCTCAGTTGACTTTAGTCGTAATAATGTTGTATTTGTTTTCTAGCCCCCATAAAAGAAAAGCCGAACTCTGCTTTGGCGTTCGATTTGTTATCTTTAATATTGATTGAATGCAATATCTTAGCAGTTGAAAAACCATTCAAAATATTTGCCCTTTTTTGTGTGCCTTACCGGACAATAAAAAGTAAAAAAAAAGAAAATGGGAAAACTGTTTCGTTTTCATACACTGACACAGGCGAAACAAAGCAGACCAAATGAATATCCAAAGGAAAGTCCAGAATAGCATCTGGCATCTATGACTATGCCACAAGATCTTAAGCAATATATTACAATTAACAACAATAGCCCATAACAGCTGATAAAAAATAGGAATTGATCTTCGACCACATTAAATAAAATTTTTATTTTTATAAATTTTTTTTTTGTCTTATAATTTAAATTAATAATTTCAGAATCCAGAATAAGCCCCATATTTTCAGATTAAAGCTCAGAGCCAAGGTAGTTGCCTTGCCACTCAAACTGAAACCAGCTCATTTCATTGTTACCTGCACTGTTTTCACTCATATAAAAATACAATAACTACGGCGTATCTTTGCCAATCTGATGTGTGCAACTCATAATGAAACCACTTCTTCGCATCTCCACTCCCCCCATATCTATTACTCGTCTCTCTTCCAAAACATCTAATGTAAGTTCACATGCTGGTCAACACTCCGAATCCTTATCTGATGAGCCTTCATGAAATGCGGCAACGAAGATGTTTGCGGCACGTAGCCTCAAATTCAGGTTTCACCATGTTTGAAATATTTCCCATTGCACATTATTGTGTTCCTGTGCGAATTAATTAAGTTGAATGCCTCACGCAGATGAAACATGCGTATCCGACCCGAATCCTTGTTGTAGCGCCTATTCTGCAGCATTTGCTCCTTGGCTGAAGTTATAATAGATGGAACGAGCTGAAAGTTAATATATATGGAAAGTGTGAAGTGCACATGCCAATTTTAAAACTTTATTGAACATCACCGTATTTTGAAACAGAACATAGAAACTGAACTGTTAACCCAAGTTCTTGTTGTCAACAGATGCTTGCATTCCTCAGTCCTAAACTAAACCAAACTCTTTTTTCAAATTAAAATTAAATTCAAAGCCCAAAACATATATCACAGAGCAAACACTCTTTTCGTGAAATAGAAAAATTCTATTACTTTGGAGAATTTTTTCTTGTTGTTTCACATTTTCGTTGTTTCGTTTTTAAACCAAAGCAAAGCACGCAAAAGGGGATTCGGAGAGCAGAGCAAGTGACAAGAATTGAAAGACACACCCACAATCTGAATCCATAACGGCTGAGAATTACAGTAGAAGGAGGCGTGGTGGGACGAGATTCCCCAAAGCAATGAATATTTGGAATTCCGCTGCTACTTTTGAACACGCCCCAGGGACTGGGGGCAGCACAACACAAGGCAATGCATAAATAAAACGCTCAAATTACAATTTAATGTCATAGAGTAAATGAGATGCTCGCAGTTCGAGGTTGAAGTGCGCAGAGCCATTAAAAAGTATCAGCAAAACACATTTGATTTAAAACTTGCATAAAATTCGATTAAAACTTTTCTACATACGTATGTATGTATGTGTAGGTATCTGATATTAATGGCAATTATCTGCATTATTTATAAAAATTCGCACGTGATGATAAAAATTTATGCACACATCGGTCCAGACACCTCTGCTGATAGAGAGTTGCTCTGCACGGGATGTCGGGCAGGTCGTACATTAAATAAATAACCGAAAAACTTTTCAACTTTCATGAATATTAATAACAGCAGATTTTAAAACCCAAACACAAAGCGTCAACGATGGCATCCAAGTGACAGAGTCAACGTAGCCACGTTCCTCATGCGGCGCTCAAAAATGTAAAATGTGCATTTAAATTGAATTCCTTAATGAATTCGCAGAAATGCCCGGCCGCAGACCACAAACTGAAACGCTCCAGAAGGTGTTGCCCAATGCGACCGTCGCGCTTTTTATCAGATTAAAAATTATATATATTTGTGAAATATGTATATAAGACACCTGCACAAGATCTATCAACAGATAGAACAGACATTGCCAGGAAATAATATTGAATATACGATTAATTATTGTCTGCCACTTCAAAATATCATCAATCAAATAATCAAATAATATTTAATATATGTTGTTATGAAATCAGTTGTTTTCTAGGGCATTCAAGGTTTCGTTATTCTATCCACAATTGCATTTTTAATTTTATAACCCGATGGCCAAAGGAGCCCGTGGCTTTTACACCGAACTTTCCGGAGTGCGCCGTGAAAAATTATGCAAAAATTCAAAACATAAAGTTTGGCGTGGTGCAGTTGCAAGCGGCAGCGCGACTCGACTCCACTCTTAATTAAATGCATTAAGTTGGGCAAGGGGCGAGTGTTGGCCACAACATGTGACCTCAAGTGTTAACATAAAAGTTGAGCGCATAAAAAAATCTAATCTGTGAAATCTGCAATTTAGAATAGTTGCGCTTCTAACGAACTGCTATTGTATGAAAAAAATAAGTAAAAAAGCGCACAAATTTAACAAAAAATAATAAATAAAATATTATGTATATATGTGTTTGTAGCTATATATGTAGCATCCACATTGATTAATGGACGTGGGCAACAAAAAATTAAATGTATCGCCACATGAACTGAAACTCCAGCCACAACCATAACTAACTGATGTGCCTATGGCGGCTTTTGATGGTCGCTTTGGCCAAATGATAATGGTCAAATTTTTACACATATTTTCCCACAGTTTTTATTTCAGCCTTCCCCCTTTTTGGGGTGTTCTTTTTTTTTTTGTCCAACCGACAAACACAACACGTAACATGTGTTTTAGTTTATAACAACGGGCCAAAACGCAAAAGGAATATAAAATGTAAAAATCACATAAAAAGCAAAACATAAAAAACTGGTAGGCAAAAATATGTAATATTAAATTTTCAAAGTATTCGACTTATTAGAAATGCTTAAATGCATACGAATTTAAAGCGTAAAAATCTAATTAATTGCTATAATTGGCAAAGGATTTTAAAGCTAAAAGTCAAGCCAGTTTGTTGCACTAACAAATAATTTTGTAAATAATATAATTACTATAGAGTAATATTTATTCGCAAGATATAATTGTGCTGATTATTGACTTTTATATAAATGCATTTTACCTAGCTAAGGCAATCTAAAAGCTATCGTCCTTTTTTGAGTGACCAACTAAAAAAGCGTATTTATTCCAAAATTAAATCCCTCTTTGGCTCACAAGTGTAATCTAAACCAAACAACCCCAGATATTTATATATATATATCTATATGTATATATATACAAACATGAAAATACTCGCACTACATTGGCAAAATCTACGGCGCGTGAAAAAATGTTATAAAAGGTTATGAGGGCTTTTGGCAATTTCTGCTCTTTCCGGCTGCCATTTAATACAGTATTTTTTTAACGCTGACGTAACAGATTTATTCGTGTAAATGTGGGTGTGTGTTGTGTGTGGTAACCACAATATAAGATAAATTTCACACTGAAATATTAATAACGTTTTAAGGGGTCATAAAAACGGAAACGTGCAAAATAATACCCAATAGAAGCAGCTCTACACAAATTGTGCACATAATTTTCACATTTCTCATTTTTATTCTTTTGTATTTCATTTTTTCTTCACTTTAAAAAATGTGTGCTTGAAAAACTAATAAGAAAGTGTTTGGGTCACAAATTGGTGTGTAAATCGTCTAAAATTAAAGTGCAACCGGTCGCGCCCAGCCAAGCAGGTCCAACAAGTGACAACAGAGGAGGAATTTGCAAAATAAAATAATAGAGCTGGAACGATGGAACGGCGAGGAGGAGCTGTGCAGGAGCGTACGGAAGTGCTGAATCACCGGAAAACCATTAAAGGAAGTCACAACTATTGATTATGTCGGCGGCGTCAGCGGCAACGACGACGCCACAAAACTAAAAATGGCTTTGTGTGTGCAAGTAGCGGAAAAATTATGATAGCACCCAGACCAAAGACCCTCACAGACCCCAAGCCATAACCCCATCCCAAACCCCATCACCAGTCTAGTGGGACAGCCCGGCACCCATTGCAATCCCTCGGCCTCGACACATATAAATTTGCATCGCTGGCCATTTTTGGGGTGGCAAACGGAGGTGGCAGAGTTGCAAATTGAATTTGATGGCTTTTACTTGCAGCTTTAATTGCAGGCGCCGCTTGTTGAGGGCACATAAGCTATGTAATCAGCTGTGTAAGAACCAAACTGAACCCATTTGACATTTTTAACTTTCCTTTCGATTGAGTAGCTAATTTGAAGTGTTTAGTTGTGGTAGATATTTAATTATTTATTAATTAAAGTCTGCTTAAATAGACAATAGATCAGCAAAAATAATGAATTAGCGCATGCAAAATTCGTTACACAAAATGCAGCTGGAAAATGTTCAGAAAATGCTGGTGTTGTTTTGGTCGCTTCTAGGCGAAAAATGCATACATATAGAAACGAGAGCGGAAACGTCGCTCGTGGAAATAGTCGAAAATGATGGCGAGATAAATTGCCAAAGATAGCATTGGATGGAGTTGCCGTTTGTCCGGGCGGGCATTCGCTGCACTATTGTTCAAAATCAATTTAGTGCTGAATTGGTGCCAAGAATCTCATTTTCAACAGCGCCAACGCCGGCGACAGCGACGTTAGCAGCGTCAACTAATACATAGGAAATGAAAATACCGGAAACGCCAACATTTTCTCAATGAAAGTCAACTAACCAAGCCAAAAAGCAGGCACAGAAAAGAGCTGGCGGATTTTTGCGAATGCAGCAAACAACAGCAACAAAAAATTGGAAAAAATGTGCTAATAACTTTCAAATAAATGTTAAGTCCCCAAAAAAAAAGAATATCTGGCGTTGCACCCTGTAACTGGTCAGTCTCACAGACTAGCTTAAACCGGCTCACAGACAGAGGACAAACCGGCAGACAGACAGTTGCTATTCTGCTATAATCTCACATGTGTGTGCCTCTATTGCCACACATTACTCAAGCGCCTAATCCTGCCCAGCAAAGGCCGTAAATTCAGTTAGAGTCGCGTTTTACTGGCTTAACTCGTAGCTGGTGTTGGCCAGGTCTGAAGCCAATTTTAAAGTTGACACTAATAAATATTCGTTCATCCAACTGATGGGTGTTAAATATGCTCTTAATTGTTAATGTTCATTCCTGGAAGTCTTGTCTCTTGCCTTGGACTAGAAAAGAAAGTGTATCCCAATAAAGAATCTCCAAACTATCAATTAAATATGCAGTCTAAGACTAAGTTGTATTTGTCATTTACCATGTTTCATATATAGACTCGACTAGTGTTGCAGAACAAGAATATATACAGTTTTTGGGGTCGCAGAAGTTTCTCTTCTCAAAAAATTATAATACTCTGTACAAGGTATCAAAGCTATACATTTTATGATGGAAAATTCATCTGTTTCAATCTTTGTTAAACAAACCCAATTATAGATATTCGAGACCTGCAACGAAATAACCAACAATTTTGAAATTTATAAATTAGTCAATTTAATTTAGCAAAGCTAGCAAGCAAGCTGACCACATTTTAATAACATAAATCTGCAGAGCTGGAGTTGTTTCTCCAAATAGAGACTGAGAGATGTTTATCGCAAAACACTTTCATTAGAAATGGTTCGTCCACAGATTTTAACAAAGTTCGTGCTCAGAATTTACAACGCCCGAGGCTCAAAGTGCGACTTTATCTCTCCATCTCTCTTTATATATCTCTTCGGCTTGCTGGCTTTATAACTTGGTTATAGTTAAACTTTAACTTTCGACCAAAAATAGCCGAGAGCGTTTTGAGTGTCTGCCTTGCTCAATAACATTAAATTTGACTATATATGCTCTGGCAGCTTTGGGCTAGTCAAACAAACCCAGAAATACTTTAAATGACTCAATCAAAGGCGCACAAATACAAACACGCTCTGATTATGCGATGGGAGGCATATTTAAAGTATCTGTGTATTTATAATTGTATCTGTTCGAGTGCACAAGAAAATTTGCAATTTAATTTGCAAACTGTGTGTAAAATTGAGCATGAAAATGCAATTAATATTATTGGCCAGTGGATTACGATTACAGTGAATCTATGAATGCAAATATATAAATATATGGTACAGTATAGTATGTGATGATATGCAACTTGCAATTAGATTTAAGTGTTTCCAATGTATGCGTATTATGACTACAGTGGCTGCGAAAAGTTTGCCCTTCGCAAATATTGACCAGAAAGTGCCATTCTCTTTCACTCAAAACGTCTCGAGTAAATGATTGTGCATATTAACAACTTGGTTAGCCGCAAATGCAAACAAAATAGCTTTTAATCTAACCATTGTAATGAGCAGAATGTCTGGGTTCCATTCACAAAGCCAAAGCCAGGCATCCCTGGACACCAACAATGGCCAAGATTGTTTGACTACGAGCCGTATGAGCAATATGCACTGAATACGCTTATTAAATGCCAGATAGTTACGGGAAATTCAACTAAATTTAATAAAGATTAAAATATTTAACATTAAGCAACATTAAATATCTAAAATCTACATAACAATGAAAGAATTTTATTACAAACAAAATATCATTAAGGTATATAAGGATCTAGGAATTAAGTCAAGCATATTACACTTGACACTTAATTAAATCGATTAACTTAAAGAAATTTTTACTCATAAAATAACATACAAATCATTTCAATATGTTACAAATAGTAGAAAATATTTATATTGCCATTGCAGGGTATCAGTATTTAAACACAAAGGCAAACAAAATGTACTGAAACTTTAACTAAAATTCCCTAGCCATGGTCCGGTATCATTAATTCATAAAGCTGTAATTTGCTTTTTGCCCGGCCAAGAGTCGAGCAGGCAGACAACCTTTGGGTCATTTGCGCTGCAAATTATAAGCAGACAAATAGAAAACACAACACAAACACACATCAGCGTGCCACATCCACACCTACAACAAAGTCGTTGCACAAAGAGCACAAAACTTATTTGCGGTTGCCCAGTTTGGCCGAGGAGGTTGCAAATGCAAAATTTTGTTGACATGCCTTAAGCCATGATATGCAGCCAAACCAAACCAGACCGGGCCGGACCGGACCAGACCAGTCCAGACGTGGGAGCGAGTTTAGTATTTAGTTCAGTATCCACGTCTGGTGCAAGGCGAATAAGTGATTTTGACATATTGTAATGACTAAACAAAGGCAGCTCCTTCTGCGTCTGTGTGTATCTGTATCTGTATCTGCATCTGCATTCAGGATCTGTGTGTCTTTGTCTGACTTGCTCAGATCTGGGGTGAACAGCTGTTTGGTTGACTGGCTGACCAGTGCTGGTCTGCCAGTGTCAATTGTTGTCGCCAGTTTGCTTTTGACGGAAATTAGAAATCAAAATGTTAACTCCTGAGACAGTCAGTTCAATTGTTTGAATTCCATATAAATAACTACGAGGGTTGCAGTCAAATCAAAATAAACCAATACCCAAAGAAAACTGAATATAAACGAGAAGAAAATTAGTTCGTAAAGGATACGAATAAATAATGTTTAAGAGTCAAATTAGACATAAATAAAATACTTTAATTATTTGTAGAAACGAAAATATTGAATCTAAAAGAAATAAAACTAGCTTGTCCATAATCAATAGTTAATAATATTAAGGAGCTTTATTTCTACAAGCTAGTTTTTTAAACAATTTTCGTCTCAATAAACTAAATAGTTCAACATGCAAATTAAGGTTTCATTTCTTTAGGTCTGCCTCGAAGCATTTCCGAAACTTTGTTAACCAAATTTTTTGGTGACTCATTGCACAACCCTCGGTTGTTGTGAATGCACTCAATCCTTGTGAGTCAGCGCAAATGTTTCGCATTCTGTGTATTGTCGAGAGCTTTGCCACAACCGCATTGACAGGCTACATGTGTAACAACTAGGAATGCAGATCGAGAGAGTGTAATACGACGAACAAATACCCTATAAATACAAACGTAACACATTTTAATTTAAATCAATATATTATATATTTTTGTATACTCACACGGCAAACCATCATTTTATACACATATATTAAAGTGTACTTAATGAGATTAGTGAGTCATAATTCAATCATCAAGTAAAACTCATCATAAAAAAAATGATTCTTCTGTTTTGGAATCTTATACAACCTTTATTACAACACCGTATAGGGTATCGACAACCTCGCTGCCGAGCATTTCCTTTGAACAAGTATGCTACAAGTTGTATTTATTTCAATTCGCACCCTCACATTCAAGCCACAGCTCGTAATTATAATTAACATGGTAAACATTTGACTCTCGATCACAATGCAAATGGCAAACAGCAGCTAACGAAAATATACATAAAAAAAAAACACCGACAGCCCGCAGGCAACAGGAACATGGCGTATCCACAACATAAACCAAAACCAAACCAAAACGACTATTGGAATCTCACTCGACACAAAATATTTCATATTTCGCAGCAGACAGAAATAAACAACAACAACAACAGCAGCAACAACACAACAACAGCAACAACAACAACAACAATGGCAGAAGGAAGTGAGTTGGGTTGAAAAGCTACAGGGGTGGCAAATATAATATCAAAACTCGACTATGCGGAATGTTAACAATAACAATGAAACAGAGCAGCAACAACACTTGCATCAACAAGAGTTGCAACAACAACATCAAGAATTGTAATGATGAAATAAAAGTCAAGTTAACACAATAGCGAAAAACCGAACATGAAAACTGGCGCGCGACTAAAAACGGATATACGACTACCTCGATTATCAGGACAGGGTTGCCCCAAGTGTTGTTGTTGCTGTTGTTGTTGCTGCTGTTGTTACTCGTTAGCGCTACATGAAAGTGCAACTTTTGTACAACAGCAAGCAGCAGCAACAACAATTGTAATACACATAGTTATAATAAAAATCAGCTTGTTTCACTTTCCAACGATGTACGACTACAGACCGCCAAAGTTACTTGCACCCCTCCCTCCCTTCCACAACAACCCTTACCTACCCCTAACTTCTCCCTCCCCTACCAGCATCATATGAAATGTTTATTTGTTTGTTTGTTTCTCTCTTGCTGTGTGTAACTCACACCCAACTGAGCTCAGCTCAGGTTTTGGTTAGCCTGTGCCTCGCCACGGCGCTTTCATGTAGGTTCAAAGTTGCTTGGCCCTGGAATACCCCCTTCGTAGCCCCCACCCCTCCACCCTTACACTGTCCCCTACAGCTACTAACTGCTCAACTCGACTGCTCTCCATGTTCGTGTTGCTGGCATTCAGGCTGGCAGCACCAGGCAGCAAGAGAGCGCCGCAGGTGCAAAGTGTAAATGAAGACTGATTGCAGTGCACATGATTTTGTCGACACACACACAAACACACAAACACAAATACACACACTCACACACACAAGCACTAGGTGTTGAGGTTGAGGCATAAAAAACGTTGCAAGGGCTGCTGCCGCTCTGCTGCTTCTGCTTCTGGTGCTGGTGCTGGGGCAAACTCGTTCTTGTTTGCAAAGGGGGTAATTGTGGTTAAGTGCTGGTTTATTGGTTTGGCAAAAGGGCTTAAAAGATATATGCATGCATTTTAACAGCAGGCCAACAGAGACTAACACAGACTAACTGACTAAACGGGCTAAGGTTAAGGGCAAGTTTTTGGCCACATTTACTACAGGTAATAGTTCCAGTGCAGCAGTTATATTTGACAATTGTTCGACGCTCCATGTGTTAAGTTGTCGTTTTATTCGGTTGTCCAAAATATGTTGAACATGCACATTCCTGTAATGATAGGGTTGCCAAACAGGTCTGCTTGTTACAAGCAAAATAGTTGGCCAACAAGTAATCTGATTTCGATAGAAGTGCCAAGCGTCTAGAAATGACGAGCAGCAAGGCAAAAAAATACATTTATAATACTGCAAATGAATAGTTTAATTTGTATATAGAATAACTTATAAATACTTTGTATAATGGCTAGTTTGCATTCATAAATAATTGATCAGGATGACTGCTAAACTTACAATGAATATTATTCTAGCCAAACCATTTATTTCTCACAAGCCAAGCTGGGACGAATACTCTACGAATTTATAAACATGAATTTTACATTTAACTTAATTATTGTTGATCTTACAACTCCTTGAATCATTTATTTGTTGTTTTTGATAATTCATAAATTTAATAACTGCACAATCAATTTAATTGAATTATAAGAACTTGTCTATTTTTGCATGAGAGTTTCTGAAGCGCTTAAGGAATTCATGTGCGGGAATTATTTACTGGAAACCTTTCCCATAGCTCCAACTGAGGTCACTCAGCTGGGAAAGAGCAAGCGAATGTGCAAAAATCGTGCAAATGGCGCCTTAAAAATAGCCACCATACAGAAAATTAATTTCTTACTTTTCTAAAAATGTTTGCTCACCCGCAAACCCCTCGATGGCCCTGTGACTCCATCAGACACACATTAAAAAATCCTGTTTAATTGAAATGCATTCCCCTCGGAAATCGGTGTGCACGCAAATGCCAAACTAACTCGCAATGCTCCCAATCCCCCCCTCCCCCAGAGGCGGGTGGTGGGATCAACCACAGCCCACCTACACTCAACACACACACACACACACTTGCCAACAAACAGACAAAGAACCAGCAATGGAGCGCTGTGGCACTGTCATTGGCAGAGGGGCAGGTGGCAGGTGGCAGGGGCATGCTGTCGCTCACTTAAGTTAATACGCAAACCAAATGTCACTCAACATTATCAACAGCAAACGTAATCAGTTAAAACTTTTTTTGCTGCTGTAGGCAGGCTAAAAACCAACCAACAGGCAGACGACAGATAGACGGACAGACAGACGGACAGACAGCCAGAGCTGTTTGTTGCTGTTGTTGTTGTTGTTGTTGTTGAGCAAAAAGTTGCCAACATGTTTGTTTCCTATTTCAATTTTTTATGCGCTCTGCGAACGAGCATCGCACTGAAGTGCAAAAACAACAAGCGACTAAAACAATTGATCAACAAGTCGCACTTTAAATACACTTACATTTCCGTGAGTTGATTATTTAATAAACGGCATTAATGTATTTTTGATCCTCTGCTTTTTTAGTTGTTTTTGTATAACTTCATCTCAATATATATCAATTATTTTATATTTCTTATATATTTTATAAGTAATAAATTTAAATTTAAATTTTAAATTATAGTTAATTGTAAGAAAAATAAATTCTTACTCCTAAAAACTGTACGTGATGAAAATCAAATAAGAATTTAAAGCACTTTATGTAAGAGTTCTATTGAGAAAATTTCACAAATATTTTTGTGTATTTCTTAAAATTTACATCTATTCAAAATCGCAGAAAATATGGCTGAATTTGTTACCAAATAAGTGCAAGAACAAAATATGGCAGACCCCTTTCGAATAGGGCATTAAAATTCGCAGCATGTGTTTTGCACTATTCCCCAACTCGACAATGCCTAAAAGCATGCAATGTGAGACCAACGACTAGCGATAAAAAAAGAACGCTTACTTTTCTGGTATGCGGCGGCGGCATTTTTCGTTTTTGGCTGCAGAAACTGAAAAGCGAGGAAATGTCTAAATTTCGGAGCAGGCCGGCCTTATGGTTGATATGTTGGTCGCTGGTGCTTTCTGTATATTTCTACAGTTCGCAACGCACAAAAGTAGGCAACATATCGTGGCATAGGCCACTTGACAGCCGTTTAAATGCATTAAAAAATTACCGACCAACACAAACACGGTGAAAAAAGAAAATAAAGAAAAAGAAAACAGAACACAGCAAAAAGAAAACGGAGACGACATGTCAGTCAGCGCAAAATTTCACATGCGAAATTGTGCAGGGGCCACGCCCACAAACAAGGCGCGCAAAATCAAATCAACAGAATGGCGTGCCGCAATGGAAGGCTGTGACAGTGGCAACAATGCCGGATGCGAGCTCCGTCCGCTTGTCGCAGGCAACAGCAAAAGGGTTTGCCCACCAGCAAACCAACCACAAGAAGGGGTAGTCCCTTTCCCAGTTGAGGCTGTGAACCAGGCCGACTGTGACTAGTTAACGCAAATTGAAATTGTCGCAGACTGGGGACAGCAAAAGACGTTTTGGCAGCTTGTTCGTGCATAAATCAAAGTGTAAGGCACAGAAAGTACTCAGAAGAGGCAGGAAACTCAGGCAAGTGGCAAGCGGCATGGGGCAGGCACTGGCCAGCTGAGAGCTGTAAAGTCACTTGGCATTTACAATGCCAATTAAAAAGGCTTAGGCCAAGGTCTTAGTACTTAAGCACAAGTACTGCATGTTTCAAAATCCAGACAGAGATTATTATTCGTTGCTACAGTTGAACATTAAAAATAGCATTTTTATTCCATTTAATCATAATTGTAAACTAAGACAAAAATAGGAACTATTAATCGAACTATTAAGAAAATCTAAATTGTTAAATGCAATCTAATCGCCAATTAGACATCGTTTAGTGTTTATTTTTATTTTTAATCTTTTGTTGCCAGAGAGATAGACCTATATATAGATACCTGATGCTGCAAGGCGTGAAGGACCAAACTTTTAAGCAAATATACTGATAATTCCAGAAGGATTTTTAAAATCAGGCTTGCCTAAGATAGGCATTCTTTCCTTTTATTGATTTGATTATAAGGCTACACCAATGTTTTTAATTACCGCTTTAATTTAAAGTTTATATAGATTATAGAATATTGACAATCCAATTCAGAACATATAGTTTATTTCAACAATTTGTTTTACTCCATTTACTGAACATATAAATCAAACTTAAAGCATATTTCATTTAGTATTTAGTAGACAACAATTGTAAAACGCTTTCGTTGTTTAGCTTGGCGGTAAAACCAACCAGCATAATACTGTTACTTTTGGAATATTTTGTCTTACTGTTTTATAAAATTCTTAATCAAGCACTGAAAGCTCGAATATTGTTTAAATTTTACTTCAATTTTTACCTTAATGAATATTACTTAAAAGCAAAAATGTTTTACATTTTCGCGTCGATACGATCGTCTTGCATACTATTATTTCTTGGCACGTTTTTCTCTCTCTCTCTCCTCTCTCTCTCTCTCTCTCTCTCTCTCTGTCTCTCTCTTTATCAGCGATATTTCAGATTTATAATGCACTTCATTTCATTATCAACACACCGCACTTCACTCGCCAAAAACTTTCATATCTGTGTGGCATTTAAAAGAGCTCTGCCTCCTCCCACTCGGTGCACAACTTTCGAGTGTCGCCTGCTCTCAAGCTGCATTCTTCCACAATATTCAAGCCTGCTCCTCGGGCAACTGCTGTCACACACGTCGTATGAGTTATGTGCATTTAGCCTCCTTCCCACATATGTATGTACACATACATATATATACATACATATATGTACACATATAGTATAAAGCTGGCTGTTGTAGTCGGCGCTAACTTTTCGGCCTTATCTCGCACAGACTGCACTCCAGGCACATAGCTATGATTTAAGCCCAAACTTGTGCCACATGACTTTGTCTTGTGTTGCTGCTGCTGCTCGCGATGCTGCTGCTGCTTTTGCCTGCTGCTGCTGCTGCAACTTCTACTTACCGCCAGCAACTTGCACAATTAACTATATTTTAATTGGAGCCGTGCGCCTTGCGTGGTAATTTATTTACAATTTTTACGCTCATTTTGCAGACTGACAGCGAAATGAGTTAAGAACCACACACACCCTACACACACCCACACACACACTCGCATACAGTGAAAACAGACGGATGATGGACAGCACATCCGCTGAATCGCATTATCCATGCACTTTGCTCAACACTTGTGTTAATTTTATGCTAACCGTTTTTCTCCTGGCCACTACGTGTCTGTGTGTGTGTGTGTGTGATTGTGATTGTGTGCGTTTGTTTAAATATTCATCGCAAATTCCAATTGCACTTGCGCTTAAATTGGCAATGCCAACAACAACAACAACAGCAGCATCAACATCTGCGGCAAGCGACCAAATTTGCTTTTCTCTGATCTCCATTTTTTTTTTTTTTTGTGTTAACCCCCTTTTGTATTGTGTTGTTGGCTGGTGGTCAGACTCAATTTGGTCGAAATGCCTGGTTGCTTGTGGTGATGAACGTTTGGCTTCGTTGGCCTTAAGTTTGCTTAAACGTTCTCAATGTTTTCGCTTCGTGCCAGCAATTTAATGAGATGATGAATGGGTCCAGAAAAAATAAAAATATATTGTTAATTGGCAAAGCCCAAAAATTATGTGAGGGAAGAAGAGAAAAAGAATCTAATACCACAGAATCTAAATTGAATTTTCAACAATTTGGGAAAATTTATTTAGTTTGTGTCAGAACTCCAAAACGAATTCAATTTCACAAAACATGCATTTTTATACAGACATTAAATGGCTAAATTTTTATATACAAAGTTTGGTTATCACTTAAACTGAATTTAAATACGACAAAAAATTCCCAAAACCATAAATAAATTATAAGCTAAACGCAATCTCGGCACATCAAAATGCTTTTAAATTTTCAAATATCAAAGTGCGCAAATAAATTTCCATAAATAAATGTTTAGCCAAAGTAAACAGCGACTAATTTGAAATGGCGGACAAACGAACTGAACCTCAACTATAAAATGCAATTGAAAATGCATAAATTAAATTGTGCATTAAATGAGCAAAGGCAAAGGAATTATTTATATACGCATTTATAATATTCAAATTTCCAATAATCGTACAAAACGCAGATAAATTAGTTAAGGCCAATGCTTTGGCGACAGCCAAGCAAACCAATTACAGCACCACACCGCACCACACGCACCACACATGCTAACCGAAAACCAAAGCCCAAAATGCATTTGCAATGCCAAACACCAAAATGACATCAATTTCCGCTCATATTTCATAAGCGCAACAGCATTTGGGGCAAGTGCAGCAGAAGTAGGGGCAAAACGCAAATGCTATTAAAAGCATTACGATGAACCCCGTGACAACCTCCAGCCAGTTGGGGTTCACAAATCGTAAATTATGGCCGAGGCAATCGAAAGCGGCTTCTCACTCGGCATTGTGCCTTGCAACGTTTTCTCTGCCTTTGTCCGTCCGCAAAGGCGGCAAGATTTATGTCTTTCACTGCACTCAGTACGAGGCAAGCAGCAAACTGCAAGCTGCAAGACAGCACAGCACAGCATCAATAAATGTAGTTGCACGCTGCGTATGCGCAATATTTTAATTATGCAAGCAATTGAAAAATTGACACAGAACACACACACACACACACACACTCGCACACACTTGCAACATGCTGCAGGCATTGGCATTGTCGTAGCAGAAATTCAGTTCAAAGCGTCGTCGACTTTTGCACTGTGTTGCATATTCATTCCTCCGTTGCATACTTTTCAGCGCGACTCTTGGTGTTGACTTATTAATCCACATTTGAGCATGTGGTGTGTGTGTGTGTGTGTGTGTGTGTGTAAGTGCTCTTAATGAGCTTGTATTCCTGTGTGAGTGCATTGCATTTTTAATCCATTAAGGCTCTTGATATATATCGTAGCGAATCAGAGTGTTCTCCACGAAACAGAGTATTTCATCGCTATAATCGAACTTAAAAAATACATAAATATATGAGAGAGATATAAATTTTACTATACAGATGTAGCTTGATTAAAATATCACTTAGGTAAATGTTCTTAGGGCTTAAACAGACAGCTTTAGTTCCTGAAGTTTCTGATTTCTTTGCTTTGAAATCTTTTGCTAAGAGTACCTTTAAAAACGAAGCTTTTCAATTTTTATACTAAAAGGTTTTTATAAATAAAGATTAGATTGAAATATTATCTTTACTCCCTAACCTAGTTGATGAAATAATAATTGAAATCACAGCATTTCAATTCCCACATCATTATTCACTTTAAGCTAACATTATTCTTATTTAATTTTTGCACATAATAACAATAAATGAATTAAGTGTTATTATGTGCTCTGTATATTTTATTATGTTAATAAGTTTACCGACAGCTTTTAACATCTCACGTAAATTGGGAACAGTCCAACATTAAGCACAAAAGACAAGTCCTGCCACTGGCTGACAAGGGGTTAACTGAAGTCAGTCGGAAGACAACCCAGCAACCGTCTTCCTGACAGAGTTGGCTTTTATAATGTGAACTCCGATGCATTGATTTGAGTTGAGGTGTGTTGCAGGCAACTTCAGCAACTGCAGCAGCAGCAGCAGCAGGCAGTAAAGTGAATGTCCGTCTGACAAACATGCATGTAAATGTATTGATGTATGTATGTATTGATTAAATGAAGATGACAACAATGATTGACATCGTTGACTTAAGTCATTACATATTGTAGTATGCAGGCTGTTGTTGCCGTGGCAGAGCAGCAGCAGCTGCACATAATGCAACCATTTCGACAATGTGTATGTGTGTGTGTGTGGGTGTGTGTGCTCTGTGTTGCAAGTGCAAACAATGCAAGGCGCTTAATTTGTTTGAGTGCTGCTGCAGCATCAGCAGCAGCTGCTGCAATAACAACAACAAGCTGCAAGCTGCAAACTGCAAATCGTGAGCATCGTTTGCTCGCAAATTAATTATTTTTAAATTAAATAAAAGCACATTGCCCAGCACTTAAATATACCCACACCCACACACACACATACATATATATTTATATATATATATATATATATATATACACGCATATCAATTTATCACACAATAAATTACAACAAATAATTGCCAATTCAGCAGCAAATAATTTATGTGACACACACAATTTGTTGTTGCCTATTGCTTTTACTTGTTGTTATTGTTACTGTTGCTTCTGGTGTTGCTGCTGCTGCTGCTGTTGTTGTTGTTGTTGCTTTTATCCTCAGCTTATTTGATTTCATTGCTTGTTTGTCGCTCGTTCGTCCTTTCGTCGGTTTGGTCGGTTACGCTTTGGGTCGGTTCGACCATAGCCATAAAGATTATGATCTTGATATGGTCGCCGAGCTGTGGCTACAAATATTGGCATAGCGCACACACACATTGCTATTGCGGTATACCAACACACACACACACACACACACACACACACAAAAAATGAAAATGAAAATAATCGAAAGAAAACGAAAAAGAAAAATACACCCATAAATCGCATAAATTCAGGCGCAGCTCGCATAAACATTTTTCTATAAATATTTTCATTTTTTAAGTATGATGAAAGCGGCTCGAATGCGATGGTTGCATGTGTGTTGGGTGTGTGGCAAGGAGGGAAAATAGGCAAGTGCCACTTCTGCGTTAACTGAAAAACTTGTGTGTGGGCCACAAATTGCTTTAATGCAATCGCAAGAATTATGAGAATTGCCTGCGTGTGTGTGTGTGTAAATAATATTATTTTTTCATATAACAAATAGCATACGATGCAGCTGAATTCAATTTCGTTTAAATATTGATTAAAATGTTTAAAATAAATCAAACGTTAAAAATTAATTAAAAATCAATAGGTTTTTTTTAATATTTTAAATTTATATGGAATATTTATTTATTTTATTTGTTATTTTTTTCATGATTGCACAAGTATGAAGTAATGAAGTATTTTCAAATACAATTTTCAATTGTAAGTTAAATAAATAATCATTCAGGTTAACAAATCTTTTCACCCACTCATAATTTTAAAATTGTTGCAATGATGAATGCTGTAATATTATTCAATTTGTAGCAATGCCAAGCGAAGACTACCCTTCAAAAGTGACCACAAAATGTCAAATAACCATCAAAGGTCAACGCCTGCCACACACCAACCCACACACACACCCCCACACACACACACAGTAAGTATAAAAACTAACCAAGAATGGAGCCACTGAAAATAAGAAAACTTCTAGAAAGAACAACAAAAAAGCGCAGCCCAAACCTAAAAAGGAACTACGAAGAGCGTTCGCTCTCCTCTAAACACATCACAATAAAAAGACAGGCAATAACAACAAGGACTGGAGTGACAGACTACTAATGGAGGCCAAGCCAAGGTCCGAGTGGGACTGGTTCTCGGTCAGTTCCCGCCTCGGGGCAATGTTGTCTGGGTTAGTGACCAACGACCAACGACCAGCGACAAAAGATTTGAAGAAAAAGGACAAGCAAAAATTTGGTTGAGTCAATGAAAGCTTGTCAAGAAAATCAACGAAACAAAACAAAAAAGAAGAAAGAAAAAAGATACGTTTAGTATTTATATAGATTTGAGTGTGCCTTTGGCAGATTTGAGGCATTAGCTTAATATTATCTGAAGAAACGACTAAAGCGATACTCAAATTAGATACGACTACCTATAAAAAGGTAAAAGGTCGAAAGCTGATTAAACGACAAGCGAGTAAATTATATTAAAATGCAGAGCACGTGTTGCCATCAGCGAGATGCGAGATACGAGATACGAGATACCAGATACAAGTGACACTTCTCCTCCCACCTTATCTCGTCACTCTCTTTGTCAATCTCTCTATGAGTGTGTGTGTGTGCTCGCAATGCAACAATAAAAGCGTTGGCCGTAGACGTGTTATCTAAGACAGTTTCAGCTTATTAAACCCCTCATTTGATTTCCCTTACTCGTCTCGGCCACGTTCAGAACGCTTTGTATCTATAAGATGCTTGGGCAATTTAAGCGATAAACACGAATGCGATGTTAGTTGCTTGCCGCTAGTAGTGCTAGACGACACCTACTAGTACTACTTCATATATTGAATACGTGGCATCGTGGTATCGCAACGTTCTCCGCCTTCAGCTTTTTTGTTTATCAAGCAGACGACAGACAGACACAACTTGTTATGTTGTGACGTGAGACAATTTTTTATGTTGTGCCAGCGCCAATCAAAATGGCTCATAAATCTCGTAATAATATTTGGAAAAATCTTTGTACAAAAATAAAAGTGCATATTGAATTCAATAAGCGGCACGAAATAAATAACTGCAGCATATGCAAGCACACAAAAGCGCTTGTGAAAAAATTTCAAAAGGGATGTTAAATTATGGGTGTTGTGCTGGCAAAATGAATTATTGACGGCAACTCAAGTAAATTGCCAACAGTCACGTATGTGCCACGAATTGCAGCATTCACAAATTGGTTTGCCTCTAAATCTGCAGCGTTTGCCCCCTTCCCCCTGGACCAATGTGCTACCTGCTGTAGCAAGCTTGTGCATGTTGCAAGCGCTGCATTTTAACATAATCTGCTTATTGGAGACATAATGGGTTGGTATAATCTTAGATGATTTGAGTGCACTCAACACACGAACTCACCAAGTGTTTATGCAACACTCGACGACAGTTGTTGCAGCGTAACTTGCCTCATTTGCTTTGTGCAGTTTTAGAAATGATTTAGAATATACATCAATATACATCAATGCATATCAGTAATGTCCTTATCCTTTATGATAGTCTTAATACACTTAAGCACTTATAATATTCCTTATACTAGTGTTTGTCGAATTTGTATTAAATAAACCTATTTCGATTTCTTTTCAGACAAAAGGAAAATTTCTTTCATTATTTCAGTAAATCCTCAACTTGTTAAATTACTTAAACTAATCTAATTGAAAAGCATATTAAAGAAACCAAACTGTTTGTTAAGACAAAAGAATCATGACTTTCATTATTTCAGTAGTTCAGCAACGTGTTCTAATATTCTTTGGTAATTCCTTAACTTCTTATAGCATAAATATAAAACTTAATTTAATATTTTCATTATGCATATAATAATAAACTCGTAGATAAAGATGCTGAACCAAATATGATCTAGTCATTAAATTTAGCAGCATTATATTATTTTTCTGCTGTTGTTTATACCAATTTAATGGGTGTGCTATTCGCATTAACTGTTAGCCATCTTAGCCATCATTTTTTTACAGCTGCTCACATAAACGGATCCGAACAGTTAGCCAGGCAGCTGAGCCAAGTCCAGGCATGGGGCAATGATAGAGAAACCCTTTTAGTAATTTTATACACACCCAAAATATTGAATAACTTACAGCTGAGGGCTGAATCCCATTTCAGAGTGTAGTGTCCATATGTATCTGTGTGTGCTTGTGGCTGTGAGTGTGTGTGTGTGTGTGTTTGTGGGTAGCTCATCAAAGAAACGCGTCCTTGAAAATGCTAAACAGAATGCGAATGCGAATGAGGAATGCTTAAGAGGCAAAAAGGCGAGAGCACAAAATGCTGGCAAAAAGTTTCTGGCAAACAGATACTGAGACAGAGATAAAGTTGAATTTGAAGATGAGGGGAGGGAGATGATATTGAGGAGACAGAGGTGGAGAATTAAAGGCAAAGAGACTGTCGAATTCCCCGGTGTATATAAACATAAACATGTTGGTTATTGTCTGCACGTTAAAGCATTCAGCATTCAGTATCTGAATCGGCTTCAGTTTCAGCATTTCTCCCCTTTGTTGGTGTGGTTTCTCTGGGCTCCATTCCACCAAATCGCCAACTTTTCAATCAACATCCGAGGCAGCAGCAGCAGCCTGCAGAGTCACACAACCAACAAACAATCAGTTATACCCAAAAGCTTAATCGATTTTCAGCAGGTAGCTTCATCCGCAGGGCTGATGGTTTAATATGGAAAAATGTTTTCCCAAACCGAAACAAGCAAAATCTTTTGTCGAACACACGCACACACCTACACACACACACGCACACACACATAGGCGGGCATTAAAAAAGTAATTTGTTATTGTTTTTTTTTTAAGCCGCCCGAGGATATCATTGTAACGAATTTTCAATATGCGCACAACGTCAGTGGCAAGTATTTAAGAGTGATTGTTGTTCCAGCTTCGTTCTCCTCTTATTTATTTTGTTTCTTTTTCTTCTTCTTTTTTATGATTCGTTTTCATTTGAGCACATTTTCCTTTGATAAAGGGTAATTTGGCTAAGAGACTACACTTGCCAAGCGTATCTGCTATTCAAATGTTCTACAGAGACGACAATATTTAAAGACAACCTTTTAAAATTGATTAAACTATATGTTTGGTTAGGTTGGCTGACCGGAGGAATAACCTCCGTAGACCCACTTGAGCCATATTTGACTACCATACTTAATCCCCTTAATTTTTCTTACTCCTGAGGCACCAACCAACTCGTAGATTGGATAAAGTTAGTTGCATAGGCTGAATGCCGGAGAGTTCTAATAATTCTGCAAGGAATAAGACATAAAATAATTAATTAATAGATATGGCTTCACTTTCTTAATTTTTAATACCCACACTCTTAACTAACAAATTTATAACATTTATCTAAGTTAAGTTAACATCATAGCACACAAATAAACATTGCCTAATAATTTTTTTTTGACCATCTATATTTATTTACTTCATGCAAAATACTCCTTTTAAAACGAAACTTACAAACTTATGCTCACCATTCTTAAATATTATTATTGTTTTTAAATAATATATTTTTTGGAATAACTCTGAGACTTTTCAATCACAATATAAGCAAAGAGCATTTAAGCTTCGCTTTATGTTTCTGTGTCAGTTTTCATCAGCAGATTTCATTTTCATTTGCCAGACAAATGAAGAAAAATTGAAAATAAATGTTGGCAAAAAAAGAGGAATATGTTAGAGAAAAAATGTAATATGCTTTATATATATTTACTTTTCATTATATTTACAATTCGTTTGCAGGTGTATTTGAATTTCCAGGAATTAAACAAAAGGCACATTAGCCTTATGAGTGTGTGTGTGGGTGTGTGTGTGTGGCATATATGAACTGCTGTTGAGGCACTGTCTCTATATGTCGAATGACCCTAATGAACACCAAATATGCAATTAGCAAAAGTTGAGTTATTTGGTATAAATATTTGTGGACAGCAATGATACATGGCACTAAAAGCAACAAACAGCCAGAAATCCATTGCTAGCAATAATAATGACCAGCCAGTGTTGGTCATGTTTGTTTGTTGTTGCATTTGCTGTTGCTGTGTTGTTGTAATTGTTGCTGTTGTTGGTTCTGGTTCTGGTTCTTCTGCACATTGTGTGCTCATTGTTTTGGGTTCGGTTTGCATTTTCCAATTTGTTTTGTGGATTATGCAATTTATTTAGTTTAACTTTGCATGCCCCAAATGTCTACGTGTTTGTTTGCTTGTGCACCCCGATGATAAATTCTATGGCCGCACGTAATATGGAAATTAAAACGCGCAGCCAGAGTTGCAAACCCTCCACCTCCCCGCCCCGCTCCGACTCCTACAACAACTCCTTGCCAAGCGCTGCAAAACATGGAGAAGACATAATAAATAGCAGCGAGCACATTGATTTAATTACATTGCAACAACAAAGCGTTGCAAGAGTCCCCAAAGTCACAGGTCAAGCCTTTTTGAAGTTACTTAATCAAAGCGCAGTCGAAGCAGATGTTGCAAGAAATGCTCAACTGAAAAGCAGTCTTTAAGGGGTATTCGTTTTTGAGAATGCAAGAAAATAGTTGTTAAACATTTAATTACTAATTACGCTTTCAGCTAAGCTCTATTTGCACCTGAACACCCTGTATAGGTGCCAGCTGCACATACAGCTAACAACGGGGACTACAATAATAAAAAAAATGATTGCATGAGCCAAAGGCTAATGGTCAAAGCATTCCCAGGCCCATAAAATTCACTCTCCTCGCCAGCGGAAGGCATCGCTAATTAGAGCAGTCATAAAAGAAAAAGGGAAAAATGCCACATGTGAAATAATTTTCCCAGAAATTTGCGCTTATCAGCATTGGACCAAAACATGCATAGAGAAAATAGGCTGGAGAATTGTGGGTGAGGGAGGGAAATGAAGGACACGCATAAAACTAAAGACTAGCTAAAGTCAACCTCATGTCCCACAAGAAGTGGCACGCATAAAACTAAACGGCATAAGCGACCATGTTTACAAGACAGTAGACACAGCAGATGATGACTGGGCTTTGGTTGCACTGAAATGTAGCAGCATCATTATGATGCTCGGTGGCAGCTACTCGTTGCTGGACCAGCGGCTGCAACCGTTTGTCGCTCTCTACGCTTCAAGTTGAAAATGAGCGTGTAATTAGAAATGTAAAGAGCAGCACAGAGGCAGCTGAGGCAGCTGGGGCAAGCCAGACAGTCAGTCAGTCAGTCAGCGCTTGCAGTGCAAAAGTCACGACTGTGTCGCCGAGGAAATGTGCACACGCAAAAGAAAATTGCAAATGAAAATGAAATAAAATGGCGCAAATGTAAACACACACACACACACACACATACACACACTGACGGCAACACAGACTCATTGGCTATGGGGTGTATTTTATTCTTTTCCGCCTCAAAGTCTCAACAATTTAGCAACATAAAAAGTTATGTATAAATATCTTTGCCACTGCTGCTTGCTACTTTTTCGCTTGCATTTCCGTTACGGGGCAAACTGAATTTGCATGTGACATTTGCGGCTGAGTTTTGTAGCAGCAACGGAAACCCGAGTTGGATGGAAGGCGTAAAAACAGGTGCAGGAACAGTAAGTGGAAGGGGCAAATGTTGCCGTCAGCTACATGAGCTAAAGAGCAGCAGCAGCATAAAAGTTTTTCCTCTTTCCTTTTTCCTCCTGGAAAGTGGTAAATGAGCTGAGTGTATTGGATGCGAACGCTAATGGAAGCATTTTGACTCAAGAGAACAACATTGTTTGAAAGTGAGTAATTTAGCTTTGCAACAATTTAATGAATGAATAAAAACTGCTCATAATTAAGAGTTTAACGAAGTTACGCGAATAAATTATACAGCATCATTTAAGACAAAAATATCTAACAAAGTGAAAGTTCCAGACTTTAATTTGATAAATGTGAATTGCTAATAAAATATGTATACATTAACTTAAATTCCAAATTAAAATTTTATAATACATATTATTTTGTCAAAAGCAAACTTACCTAAATGTGTGAATATAAATTGGTTTTCAATTAGATTTGCGATTTAAATTATTGCATTATATTTATTATTATTTTATTTATAGCAAGTGTTATTTATTGCCCATAAAGCTATAAATGGCTTATGATCTTTACGGTATTTGTATTTTAAATAAAGCTTCTTTTTTTTGCTGTTTGTTTATGTTGACTATTGATTTATCAATATTTATATATGTGAGTTATATTTTTTAACATTAATTTTTAATTTTGCAATTACTTTAATGCGATTTGTTGATCGATTTATATGTTAATATTACACATGGCATTAGGCACTACATTAATTCCTGATTTTTATGATGTTGGATTAATTTCTTAAAAAATTACACGACGTTACATAAGTGATTATGTTGTCGAATGAGCATTTTTGTTTTCAGATATAGTTTTTAAAGCGCTGTAAGCAGACAGTTTAATTTTAATTTTTTCCTTTGCTTAAATCACAAATCTATGGCAGAAAAATAAAATAAAATAACATATACAAAATGTATGCGTATAATGATAGTAAACATGCATAAGAACAATAAATTTTCATAGCACTAAAAGCAACAACAAATGTGCAATTATCAACAGCCGCCCCATAAATTTTCATTAAAAACAGAGCCCAACACGTTTGCGGCATGTGCAACGCGTGATAATTATGAGCTTAAAGCACGCAGTGGCACCGAAAATTTTTAAATTTTTGCACCTCTCATCGCCGCCGCATATTGAAAGGGAAACACGAAAGGGAGGACGACAAGGGCAAAGGACCAAAAGGAAGCTAAGAGCAGAGTAGATGAAGAAGAGCAGCCGCCTGTCAATGCTGGCTTGGCTGAGGAAAACAAAAACAAAACAAAAGCCCAGAAAGCCAAAGAGAGCAGACTGTCTCAGGTATGTACATATAAATATATATACAAATACAACATATACATATATAAATACATGTATATATAAATACATGTATATATAAATACATATATGTATACATAGTCGAGTGTCTGGCAAATGTGCAGAGGCAACAAACAAAAAGTCAGCTGTGTGAATTGTGGGCGAAAATTCGCAACGAAAAACAAAAAGGAAGCACAACTTTTAGATGATGATAATGATGATAATGATGATGATGATGATGATGAGCATTGACTGAGGCAAATGCGCAACATAAATGCGCTTACCCTTAAAAAAGAAAAACTGTCAACGCAATAAGACGACAATGGTTTACAAAATAAATCAGCTTTAAGCTAACTTGCTATGTTTTTGTTATTTTCGAAAAGATTTGAGTTGAGTTTTATATGAATGCAATTATGTATCGCTTTGGATCTGGCTTTAGCTTAAAAGCGAAAAGTGCTTCTTGTCTAGTTAATAGTTGTAGAAAAGTCTTCTAAGAAGAGGAATACTTGGTAATCGATATATCTGCAGTAGAATGTATGAAAAACAAAATATTATCGACCTCATTTTAGTTATTGATGCACAAATTAGTCAAGTCAAATTAAATGCGTTTTTTACCATCTATCTGTAATTTATTAGAGCATCACAAACACAACCATAGTTTATGCAAATGCAGTAAACATAATATAAACCACTTAATTTTATGTCTGATAAAGTACTCAGACTCTAAAAGCACACACACACACACACACACACACACAGAGGCAGACACCGCTTCCCTCATACGCCATATAGGTCAGAGGTAAAGGTTTCGACGCTTCAAATTTGATGTGCTTTCTCTTTCGCACAAGCTCTCTTTCTCGCTCTTGCTCGCTTTTGTACTTATCCCTTTCTCTATTATTATTATTTTTATAATATTAGCACATTTTGATCAACAGAATTTAACTTATCAGAAATTAGTTATTCCACAAAACGGAATAAATTGAATTAGTTGATTTTGTTCAATTTAAGTGTAAACGAATTTAAAATTCAACTTGAATTTTAAATACATATTTAAATTATAATTAAACTGAAAGTAGTGCATTTTCGAACAGGGTATCTTAAGGCAGAACATGTTCAAGCAACAGCAATGTTTCTTGTGTTTATTTGTGCTGTTGCAGTGTCAACATGTCGTCTTTTATGTTGTTTTAACTTTTACGCTTTATTGAGTCGCACAAGGCGGCAAGCAAACGCCTGGAGATACATGCCACAACCACACACACACACATACAATTACTTACACACACATACATACATATGTGCACATATACAAACACTTGCAATAAAGAAACGTAGGCCGCTTAATGTCGTCCTCATTGCTAACTATATATATATATATATATATAATATATGTATATTTATATATGTATATATAGTGTGTGTGTGTGATATACTCAAGTCTTGTACATAGAGTCGAAATTGATGCTCTCTAAGGCATTCCCACGTCACTACCACTTTCCCAGCATCCCTTTGGCCTTGTGTCTGTGTGTGAGGGGGCGCCCCCTCCCCGTTATGTGTAAATAAAATAAATGTAGGTGAAAATATACATAAATAATGGCCACATGCGCTGCCTTTTTATGAAGTGTGTGCGATGTTTGTGCAAATTATAAAACAGACCCATTCCATGTTTTTTTCTCAACTCTCAATTGCGTTTGATTCACTCTGAAAGTTCAGCTAAAGCTGTTTAGGCGTGTGTATGTAGCAAAACGCAGTGGGGCATGCAACGCCACATGATGTCATATAGGGTAGAGGGGTCTAGCTTGTAAAGGTGTAGCATATGGAATTATGGGCAGACGGCTAGTCAGGACAAGGACAAGCATGACAAATACTTTTCTGTTGTTCCTTGATTAAATTCGTAAAAACAAGAAAATATTTTCCTATTGTTTTTTACGCTGAAATCAATAAAGTATTTTTATTGTTCCTATAACAATGCCAATGTTGTTCGGAAATTGTTGCCAATCATAAAATGGCAACAAAATGGTTGTATTTTGTAATTTCCTTTTAAAATGGGTGCGGCGACAACAATGTCAAAAAAAGGAAAATAATAAAAACAGCAACGATAATAAGCAAATTACAAAGATGCTGCTAAGCGCCCCTCCTCTGTGCCCCTTGGCAAGCTGGCTTTTGCTGGCACTGATGTGGCACGGAGAAGAAGAAGAGTGCATTTGCATATATGCCGGCGCATAAATATATAGAGCACAATTTATGTGTGCATCTATTTAAGGTCCTCTTTGCTGCTGTTGTTTTGTTGTTGTTGTTGTGTGTTGGTTGAGGGACGACTGCACTTGTCACACGTTGTCTTGTTCTAGGCAGTGTGTGTGTGTGTGTGTGTCAGATTATTTACATATGTACGTACATTTGTACGTGTGTGCGGTTTGCCCTCGTTGCGAATGCAAAAAAGCGCAAGCGAGATAAATAAGTAAAAAACGAAAAATAGGGGGCACAAAAAAGAAAAAGGGCAACATGCGAAGCAGAGGAAAACAAAAAGGCGGCCTGGCAATGCCACTGGCAGTTTAGGGCAGACAACAACCTAGTCCAACTAGAGAGAGAGAAAGAGAGAGAGAGAGGGAGAGACAGAGAGCGAGAGACATAGTCGAGGCACTGTGTTGCTTGCCTGCTGCTGTTGCACAAATAAGTTGTAACAGCGATTGATCGAAAGCGTGAGACCCCCTCCCCCTTCACTCTGCTCCTCATAAACTTCAGAATCTAAACTAGTTTGGAGGCTATAAGCAATCCTAACTGTAAATCTTGGCTGGGGATTTCATGTGAAAACTTTGCGTCAAAGATGAAGAAAAATGCTTAGCTTAGCTAAGAAACACTTTTTATGCATAAATTTAGAGGCCTTTATAAAAATACTCACGCTTAAATCATTATTTTTTATTTGTGGTTATAAATAAATCAACTTTTGTTAGCCAAATTTATTTCTGCCCGTGTCTTGTGTAGCCATTTTTCACATTTCTCTGCCGGCCTTTTAAACTAACAATTAGTTTTGCTCATTCCACAAATTTTTCGAAAGTTTTAATAACTTTGCGCGTAGTTTGAGCAACTACCTTGAGCATTTATCCATTTCGTGAAGAATTTTGCATATTTGATGCATAATTAAATAAAAATGTTATGCTGTGGTAATATTTCGACAGTTATTGTTTCAGTTTCAGTTTTTGCCAGCTTGCAACTTGCCCCGTTGCTTGCCTCCCTTTTTGCATTGTTAAGCTTGCCAATTAATTGCAAAGTTTTTAATTTGCATTTTTGTGCACAACAAAAAAAAGAACAGCTCCAATATCGAAAAACTGCCAAACTATGAGTGCAATTTGGCAAAAGTTTTCTCTCGGCGCACATTTCTCTACAGAACGCGCTGAGGTATTGAAAAAATTAACACTGGCTGAGAAATACTTAAAGAACACACTCCAAATTGTGGCAGAAAAGTTAAAGAAAATCAATAAAACGAGCACAATGAAGTGGTCCAAAAAATGAGTTATTCTCCAGCCAAACTTTACTCGCCTCATTTTTTTTATTTTGTTTGGCTTTTTATTATTGAAAAATATTGAATGAAACGAAGCGAGGGCGAGTTGGGCACAAGTTGAGAAAGTTAAAAAGTTGGCGACACTTTAATATTTTTCTTTTTTGGTGGGCTGCATTCGTTATGTTATTACTGGTAAATATACATACATTTGTATATGATATAATGTATACAACGACAACAAGGGTTAATGAACCCAATGTGCGGGCCACGAGTTGCCCAAAGGCGACGGGCAGAGGAAAACAGCCGCCAGCAGCAGTGGGGCAAATGGAGCGCGCCGGCTGCTGCGGCTCTCAGCAGTGGGTGTCAACAATTGCACAGCTGGGCTCGAATACACACACACACACTGTAGAAGTAGAAGAAATAATAATCGTAGCAGCTAAGAGAAAGACACACACACACACACACACAAACAGGGAAAGGCGAGTTCCGTTAAACTAGCGCTGGACAACTTAAAAAACAGCATTTTGCTGCTGCTGTGAAAAATGTCAACACGAGAGCAAACGAAGCTTAAAATGTAATCAAGTTTTGCTCCTTTTTCTTTTCGATTTACTATATTTACATCCAAATATATATGCTCAGCACTGTTGGCTTAAGCCAAAGCTGCAGCACGAATCGATAAACATGACTTGTTGAAATGGTGCACGGTGCTCGGTGCACGGTGCGTATGGGTAATGTATCTAACAAGTGGCTGCATTGATAAATGTCCTGCAAGTTGGCAGCTTGAAAGCGTAAGAGGAAGAAAAACAAGTCGAATAAGCGGATAGAACAAAAACAACAGCTGCTTAAATGGCGTTTATTTTTCTTTCGAAAGGGCACACAATACATTTAATATACCATATTTTTAAATTTGTTGTACTTAATTCAATAAATGTCAGTTGGAAATTATATCAAGCTGAATAAAAACCTTTTGCCTTAACTACTATAAAAACATTCAATATTAGTTTAATTAATCAGTAAAATACCTAATTAAATATGCAGCTTCTTTGGTTTTTCTTCAGAGATACTAAAACAATGATTTATTAATCTAAATACACAATCTCTTCGTCTTTTCTCTGAAATAACCTTTGTTCACAATGATTTTATTTTGCTCAACAAAATAACTCTATTCTCCTCTATATACACCAATTGTTTACTTTAAATAGCCAATCCAAGAACTAAAGCAACTCAATTGCCATAAAATTCTCAGGCTGCATAAAGAGCTTAATAGTCGAGTGTCATAAAAATGGAAAACACTTTCAAAGCATTTGCCTATCAAATGCACGCTGTGAGTTCAGTATACTTTTCATTTATGGTCTCTGCTGGACTGTCTCCATAAAACCGTACCACATAAAGAGTTGCACACAGCTTGACTGGGCGGCACATGCAACATGCAACGGCAGCTGGTAGCCACATTGACCACAAATGGGACAAAAGTTTGATAACCGCAAATTTCTCTGACCGATCCCATTAAAATTGCAAATGCCGATGAAATGTTATAGCAGGTGTATTAACTTGAGCTTAAGCTGCCCACAAATTGAGCAATTTACAACAATTGTAAAGCACTGAATTGCCACTTAACCACTTAGCTCAAAATTCAAATTAAAGAAAAGCATGCATCAATTTAAAAACAAGTGGCCAAAACAAATTAGAAGCCAATTACTTGAGGCAATAAAATCTTAAACAAACAAAATGCAAGTTGAATCATTGATTTGATGAATTTTGAAGTAAACACAAATATTTTTTATTGACATTTGTAAATTTTTGGAGCATTACATTTGTTGTTTTGATGGCGAACTTTGAAACTTTCGATACACTTAAAATCATAGACACGCACCGATAAAATCAAAAATTGCAATTTGACAGATATTTAAATATATATATTTAAATAAATATAGATATTGCGTATTTATTTTGAATTATATTTTGGATGTTGGGGGAAACACAAACAACAGCCGCAAAAGTATGCAACGGTTTATTCTTTTGCTAACGTAACGTAACGTAACGCGAACGGTAAAGACGACGAAAAACGGATACGAACAACGACGTAGAGACAACGACGACAGGCGACGGGAGAACGACGCGTGGTGCAAACAACGGGAAAATGTTTACAAAGCGGCTACTGCCACACAACTGAGGCGACAGGATGCAATTGCTATCGCAAGCAAGCGGCTGCGGAACGAAATGGAATTGGAACAGACAACGACACGAACGCGCGCTGCCTGCACGAAGTGTGGCTTCCCCTCAAAACATCTGCTCTCTAGCGAGTGCTCTCCACAGCCAAGCAGCGAGAGCCAGAGAGCATGACTGAGAGAGAGTGGGAGAGGCGAGAGTCGAGAGAGACTGGGAGGGAGACACTGAGAGAGAGAGAGAGAGTGAGAGAGGGAGAGAGGGAGATATAGGGTAAGAGAGGGGGAGAGAGAGTGAGTAAGAGGGATAGAGAGGGAGAGGGAGGAAGAGAGAGTGAGTAAGAGGGAGAGAGTGAAATAAAATAAAGCGGGCTAACTAACCTACCGCAAAGGACTTTAGCAGCGTGCCTAAGGAAATTAAACAGATTATGTGCTTATAAAAATAAATAAATGAAGCCAACTTAATCAAAGCAATAAAATGCAACTCGTTGTAGGGCAACCCCATCCCCCACTTCCCCTTCGCCATTCATCCACCTGCTTTGGTGGCAGCTAGTGTTGTTAATGATTGTAGTTTAGATCTGGCGCTGCTGGACAAAATGGCGCCTGCGCCGCAATGAGGTAAAACCGTCTAAGCCAAAATAGGCCTAGGCGAATCAACATTAAGCAAAAGTGCAACGAAAATTGCCAACCGAAATTTTTGAACCATTGCCAAAAACACGACGCGACGAGGCAAGCTGACGCTGCAGCTACCAAGAAAGCGGTAGGACGACCGGTCGGATGGAAGGACGGACGGATGGACGAACGGACGTACGGCGACATGAATTTAGCACACAAAACGGAATATGCAAAACAAAAACAAACATGAGGCAAAAGCACGTGGCACAACACTTGCCGGCATCTTGCCACATACATACATATGTGTGTGGGACTGTGTCTATGAAGTGGGTGGACAGTGCTGCTAGTGTAGGTTATGGCTTTGTCAAGATGCTTGCCTCAATTCTGCTCAATACCAATGCGTATTCTTATGAAATCTTTTTCAAATAAATATTCAAAATCGAATCGAAAAGTGTGTTAAACAATAATAAGTATATTTCTTTGTTAGTGTAATAAAATGTATTAACAATAATTAATTTTATTTTGATGCCCTTATATTTGAATTGAATACACAAAATAATATATGGAAATGTTTGTTTTCTATTTAAGATATTTAAGATATTTTCCATTATTCTGCTTTCGCTCAGCTTAACACATCTAATTTCCAATACAATTTAAATATTTCAATTAAGAAATCAGTAGATTTTGACACATACATTAAAACTGTCTTTTAAATATAATTAATACAAAAACACACACGTTAAAGTAATGCCAATTAAAACCAATATAAGATCCCTCAATGGGCAATTCTTTGAAAAAAAAATAGTTAAAGCGCCCATATGAAAACATTGTATACATAAAGAACTTTAATGCAGAAATATAAAAATATTCCGTGGCAACTAAATGTCGTGCAATATTAACTAGAGTTCACTTGATTGCATGTTTTTTTTATTTCTCAATTATTTATTACTTCATGTGTCCTTCAATTAATTACGTTTTTTTTTTTGTTCACCCGTTGTGTTGCCGCGTCATGAATTTAATTCAATTAAATTTAGCTCGAAGTGTCATGGAGAGAAGGGCCCAAGTGGCTGATTAATTGTTTTACCCACTCTCTGCGTCTCTCCTCATCTATGTTAACCAAAAATTTCAAACAATTATAACAACAAAGCAACAACAACAACAACAATCCTCAAAGTGTACTTTTGGTTCATAATCAAATGAAAAAGGCGTGAACTGCACGCTAACAAAAGGCTCAGGCACAAGGCTCAGCAAACAAAAAAAAAAAAAAAAAATAAAAAAAAAGCGAAAAAGAGTTACAAAATTAACATTACAGTTGAAATGTAAGAAATAAACAAGCGAAATATTTACCAAAACGATAAGTTGCACTCAGGCAACACAAACACGCAAGCAAAATGGAAAACTACTCCAACTTCGAAGAACAAAAAAATAAAAATTCATGTGAGAATGCTGTAGTCGAGTGAGCTCGACTACGATATCCCCTGAATATTATTATTATAATTTTGTTGTCACATTTCCCTTCAATGTAAGCATGTGTAAAAGTGCTCTCATTTTTTTATAGCATTCACATGAGGACAGTTATCGATGAAGTAAAATAAACTTGATCTGTGCGGGGTACACGCGAAATTATATTCAAATTGAAAGTCTGTAGCTCTCTTAGTGTCAATTCATGGCTATATCGAATCGGCTTTCTGCTGTTACATACTTTAGCACAACTTCAGTATACCCTTTTAAGCCATCTGAATGTTCGGTGTATAAAAAGAAACTCATTTGCACACGCGACATTATGAAGACATCGCACAGAAATACAAGAGCACATAATATGAAATATTACCACGGCAATTGAGTGCCCTTTTAGAGGCCGGAAAATTACATTATTTTCCACGCGTTGCGTACAACAATTAAGTGGCATATAAACAAATTAAGTGTAAACGTCATTAGCACTAATACACCAAGTAAAGGCTTCGATTTGATTTATGGTCACTCCAAAAATAATGAAGGGAAATCATAATAAAGGAACAACAACTCATCGAGTTGATTTCATTAGCTGCATGTAAAGAGTTGAATGGCAATAAGGCACTTAGTCCATAGCTTTTAAGTGTTTTATGATAAATTAATGTTGAAATATTGAAATTGAAGTCATGTGATAATTTTAATAATGATATCTTTCATACTTCTTTATAATACTTACAGTGTTTAGATTGATCCATATTGTTTTTTTTTTACATTTATTTATTTTAACTATAAACTCGCTGAATCATGCCAACAAAAAACTTTAAAAGAGAGCATTAAAAATTCGTATTGGCACATGCTAACCAAATATGTTCTTGAACTTATTGCAAACATTAAATGTAAATTTAGCTTTGATTTTAGTGATAAGAATTTTACTTAGCCACGTTTTTGTTACTGCAAAACTGTAAACAACAGCTAAACTCCGTTTACTTCTTGTTTTTCTTTCGTGTACAATTTTAGCTTAGCTTGCTCAGAGGCAGTGGAAGGAAGAAAACCACGAGGAGCGACAGAAGGCGTATGAGTAACATATATGACACATGTCGTGTGACGCCGTAACACATCATTTTACCTTTTTTGCAGTGCACGAAGCACAGAGTAGAGTAGAGTAGCGAGAGTCAGGCATTAAAAAAGAGAACAACAACAAATAACACGGGTAATGACAACCAAGCCAAGCCAGCCAAGGCAGACCGAGGCAGGCAGTCAAAATAAGACATTTTGTGATAAGCGCACAGGATAACAAGTTGAACGTGACGAGCATGTGGATGAAAAACAACAACAACAATAACAACAGCGCAAAATAAACTCGTCGTCCTGTTGTGTTATAAACAATGTCTGGCACAGTCGACAAACTACACACACACACACACACACACACGCATGGGAAATGACAGCAAGTGTCAGAAAGCAAAAACATTAAAAATAAAATATACATGCCTAGCAAGCACATAGAGAGAGAGAGAGAGAGAAGGGAGAGTCAGCGAACTCTATGTCGCTGATAACGCGAATGTCAAGCCAAAAAATAAAAAATAGGAACAGCACCCTCTTCGCATCTGCAACCCTTTTACAACCTTTCCACAGCACGACTTTCACTTTCCATGACTTCATTTTCGCCGGCGTCTCTTCGCTCGACAGCCAGTTCAAAATATAAACAGTAACAGACGAAAATTGTAGAAAAAAAATAAATAAACATGAAACTTAAAAAACAAAGGCGGAAAAGAAAAGTAGAAAATTTGTCGGCACACATAAAAATGAGAAGTTGCTGCGAAGGATTTCAAAAGACAAAACACGCATAAAGTGTTCAGCATTTCCTACTCTTTTACACTCACTCTCGCTTTCTCTCCCCCCCTCTCCCCTCTATCCATCTCTCTCTTTCTTACTCATAGCATCCTCTAGTTTCTCTAGTAAATGCAAAAAAAAATGTACATAATTTTTCATAATATGCGCCATAACCTAGCGTAGCAATAATGCAATAGTGCAAAATGCAAAAATCCTAAAAACAGGAAGAAGGCAAGCGAAAGCCGCATTTCCTGTCCTAAGTTTCCATCTGGAACATACTCAAATATGGACTACTTGAACTACAGAATTTTCATTTAAAAACACATTTGGGATGGAATATTTGTACTTGTTGCAAAAAAATATAGAGTTCTCCTGAAGGCCAAACTATGATCAAGTCGCCGTTGCTTTTTAAAATGCATTGAGTTTGTACGTAGATTTTACCAATGCGCATATGCTGATTTTTAAAGTAATATTTTTACTCATGTTTCGACCTCAAATTGCGTTTTCAAATTTAAATTTATGCTATGCCTATGCTGAATTTTTACTTATGATCCCTCTTCTAATCACTATTTCTGCTTTAAATGTACGGTTGATATAGAGGCCAATCGTTGATCAAAACGCCCTAGGTTATGAAAATGTGTTGAGTTTTCACGAAGTGGAAGTTTCGATTGCCGATTTGCAGCCTAGAATTTTTTCTTGCTTTGTTATTGAAATTCAACTAAGTTTTGTCAAATTTTACACCAGACCCAAAAGTGGATCTACAATTTCATAAAGTTTTCCAATCAATTTCCATTTTAATAATTCAAGCATTTTCCAATTTAAATAATTTTCAATCAGCCGCAACGCAGGCACACTTGAGCGGCATATCATTCAATTCCGTGTTCATCTCTGTCACTTAAGCGCACAATCTAAACAGCCACGCCCCTCTCCCCACCGAGGCATGTTTCGATTTGATTCGATTCAAGGCAATCTCATGCAATCCCTGGCTTAATTTCAAGCCAGGCAGCAGTAAGCTTTATGCCCCAGGAACTCTGTTGCACATAAAATATTACTCATACGCACGTTTGCATCTTAATAAAGTCGGCAAAACTTCCGTGTCACTTGGCCAGGCAATCGCAGGCGCATGCAAAACGCGTTCACAACTTATGGCGAGGGGGTGTGTGCAAAAAGAGAGGGGGGTTGGCAGTTGGCACACTATTAACTGCCACGCAAGCTGCCAGATAGCTCTCAGCTCGCAACTCTCAGGTTTCAGTTTGTGCACTTGGCAAGACTACTGATAAAAAATACAATCTCTTTTTTTTCGCTGCCATCACGAAATTGTCATTTGCTCCACAATATTTGCACAGCTTTTAATTCAACAACAAATACAAACGATAAAAAATAGATATATTAAAAATAAATATATAAATAAATGACCACACACATGTTGCACATAAATCAGAATAGTGGCCGGAATGTTGGTTGTCTGTCGACTGATGGGACTACATCTGATAGCTGATATAGGGAACTGGTAATGGTTGCCATGTGTGGCACTTGTGCATCAACAATGAACCGCAACAATAACATCAACTACACAATGCCAACATCAATGACAACAATGCAAATACCTATAATATGATTGTCACTGCAATTGGCAGCTGGACATTGGCAAACAGGAAATATTATGCTTTATTCTATATATACAAACACACACACACAAATTACAATCGATTATATAATATAATATAATATATACAAGATATACTTTTTTCATATACCGAACAGCAATCATTAGTTGAAATTTCTTAAGTATACATATATGAAAATTGCATATACATATATGATTAATCTTATAAATCTTATAAATATTTTATTATTTTCTAATTTATTTATAATTTTGATTGTATTTTAAATTTAATTTAACTAAATTTTTTTTCCGTATTTTTGGTGTAGACTGATTTTAGTTGACAATAAATAAATAAATAAAAATAAAAAATTAATGTATATATAATTACTTAAAATCAAATATAAGGAATGAAGAATACTATATATATCTCTGAATAAATACTATATATATCTCTGAATAAATACTATATATATATGATACGTTATGCATTTTTCGACTGTCAAAGCTAAAACGATTTCAAAAAATTTTAATATATAGTGTGTCCTTAATTAAGTAAATCTTAGTAGAGCAAATAATCGATGGCTTTTTACAGACTTTCTCAACAGATTAAACTAAAACTACAAACCAAAAATGCCATCCTGCAAAGCAATGCGGTAAATTTAGTTGACATTCGGCTCAACGCTGTAAACCTAATAAATAATCATTAACCAACTTTTGACCAATATTTGCAATGTAATTTAGTCATTACGTCCAACATTTCAGCTGCCGGACAGGCAGCAACCCGAAAAGCAAAGCCAACATTGAAGTGTCTTCACCTGCTCGGCAAATAAAGCAATTTTGGGCGCGTGATAAGCTGTTTTACATAAACAGAGGGTAGCAAGGGGTAGCTGAAAAGCACAAGAGAGAAAGAGAGGGAAAAGGGTGGAGTTGTGGATGGACTGCAAGCGAGGATTGACTCATATGCTGGGTCAACTGCAGCCTTGGCTGTTGCCATATTTTGCCCGGCAATTTGGGTTGTCTGCCTGGGAAGGCAGAGGCAAAGCAGAAGCCTTAGCAATATTTAGGCAATTTTAATGCAAAAGCGTCCACAAACCATAAATAATTGAAAACTGCAAAGACGTGCAAAAAATGCCGAGGCGAGCTTCTAAAAAAATAGCCAAAAAATAGAAAAGGATATAAAACGATATAGGAAGAGGCAGTCAGCAGCCAGCGAGTTTTTGTAGTGAAGCATGCAAAAGTCCCATTAAGGCTAATAGGCCCGAAAGGACCAGCATGAGACAGCTCCAGACGGAGAGCCAGAGACAGTTAGTTAGTCCATGACTTGGCTGAGTTAGTTGCACTGGCTACAACAGCTACCAGGGCTGGCATTTCAAACTAAGCTCATTATCACATAGGTTTTCATATGTTTTTCATTTCTTTTATCATTTATCTAAGTAAATAAATGAAAATAAAATAAAATAGAAAATCTTAAGAATATGCCAAGACTAAACCTATTTCTTAATAAATATTAATCGACTAGGAAAATAAAACTTAAACAGAAGTCTTAGACATTTTTAATGCATAGTTATGTAAGAGATAAATTATTAAAAACAGAAATAAAAAAATTTAAAACACAAACGTTGCTTTAAGATAATTTCCACACAACTGCATACAATGATATAAATATATGTAAAATGAACGAGGCCAATTCTGCTGTTGTTCACCTTCTGCCCAATTCTAAAATAGAATTCAGAATCAAACTGTAAAATCTACAACGAATTTCCAAGCAATTGGAAAAGGAACTGTATCATTAGCTGTACAATTTTGATAATGTTCCGTCCCTGTACCGTTCCGAAGTTGTTGGCGTTTGCACGTTTAGTGTTGTAGCTAACTGTTAATTTTGTCTCTTTTTCTGTTTTGGGGTCTATGCAAGTTGGACAGCGCCACACTCCACAACACACTGCCACCAAAAAAGTAGGCTGCACAATTTTGGGGCTGCCCTGCAGCGGCTAAAACGAGAACCGTTTTCAGTTTTCAGCTCGAATGTGTTTTTTGTTTTTGGTTTTTTTTCTTTTTCTAAACGCCGCCAGCACTTTGCAGCACTCTTAGCGTCGCTTATCCTAATTGTGGTTATTTTGTGTGTGAGTGTCCTTCGTGAGCCGCTCACGTGAAACCTGCATAGAGCATGTCCTGTGTTGTATAATGTATGTCTATGTGTATGTGTGTGTGTGGTGTGTGCATAACTTTTTTTTTGGCATTTAGCCAGATAATTTTCTTGCCTGCTCAGCTCAACTGAACTCAACTCGACTCGACGCTGAATCGGCTTGCCCCGTTTGTCTTGTCCATTTCTGTTGCAAAGTTAATGTGTCCTGGCAGGCCTACAATATTTAATACACAACTTTTTTCTTTTCTTTCCCTTCCTCATTCTCCTTCTTTTGCTGTTTGCCTTTTGGCATTTGTGATATTATTATCTGTCTGTGTGTGCGAGTGTTCACTGTTTCGCGTGGGCATTTTGGCATTTTTATTTATGATTAGCTGTAAATTAAGCTGCAGCTGTTTTTTTAATGGCTTCTTGGCTAGGCCTACTAGCCTTGTTGAGATAGCCTACTAATGTGATCTATGCCTAAATGGAAAACTATCTTAGCAAACTCTATTCATAACTTATATTTTGTAGGCGTTTTTTCATAAATTTATATATATATATTCCATATAATACTTTATTAGTGTATAAGTTATGAAAAAGCGTTCTATTTTGCTAAATGTGTGCTTGTGACAGTTTTTGAAAATCTACAAATTTAAATCTGCAATTTGTGAATATATATCAAGCTCAGACTTGGAAATTGTTGTTTGTTTTATCCTAAAAAACATATCTTTTTACTTATTGCATTACACTTATTTGAAAATACTGCATTTGCTTCAAGTTAAAGTTCGATTTTCGCTGGCATTTTGAAAATTTCGCACTAGCATCAATCTTTTACTTTGCACTTCTTGCCACAGAGCACCTATGGCGCCCGTGGCTCGTTCCCCGCACACCTCTTCATCAATAGTCGAGATCACGTACAACCTGGATGCTAGTGCCATTTTGTCAACTTCTAATAAATTTACTGTGCAAAGGGAGGCAACAAAAAAAAAGTTTGCAGATACAGTGGAACGCACTTCGAACTGCCGCCTGCTATCGGGTCCTCTTAGGCAGGTTGCGAGGGCGATGGTGGGTGGGAGCCGCAGCCGAGCCTAAACAATGGCGATGGCGACGATGCCGTCATTTTGTAAATCAAACAAGTTTTAAGTGCGCCCAGGCGAACAGAACTCGGTCGGGCTAGGTGCTACCAACCGCCAGGCAGTGGCAGCCAGTGGCAGGCAACAACAACAGCAACAACACACAAAATATTCATGAACACAACAGGCTCATAAATAAATTGCAGCACCAAACGGAGCGGAGCGTTGTGTCGTCTGCTGATGCAGCTGCTCGGTCTCGGGCTCCGGCGCGGGCTCGTTCTGTGCTGCCAACAAAATGGGCACAAAGTGTCTGCGAGTGGCGTGAAAAACTTGAAAATATGCTAACATAATGCAACCGAGCGATAGAATGGAGGCGACGTTGGCAGTCGTAGGCAGAGGCAGAGGCGGAAGCGGAGGCGGCAGCTGCTGATGTAGTAGATGCAGCATCAAGGTTTTATGATGCTTCGATTTCGTGGAATTAGCAATGAGCCATCGTGGCAGCTGCAACAGAAGCGGACGCAACCCAAATCACTCACAAGCTCTTATCGATATTTATTTTTAGAGTCAGTCAGCAAAGCGCGTTTTTAATATCACCTAAAGATACAGATACAGATTCAGATTGTGGCTGCAACATCGTTGCCCGTCTGTAAAGTGCAGTCGTGAATTATTTGTTTGGTTCTTTGGCAGCTGTCAGCTTTAAATTGAGTCTCACGGCAAAGTGAGGAAATCTGTGTCTGCTAATTAATTTAAGATATTAAAATTGCTGAAAGTCTTTGATATGCAATTTGCAAAACTTACACGTTCACAGCTCGAGGATAAGCAGGACTCTCCGGTGAGTCGGTGACTCGGTGAGATGGCGACAAAAAGCCATGAAATAAATTATTTCAAGAATCAATTACAACTAATAGCATAGACCACTTGAAAATCAATTCAATTCACATGAAAGCCAGTCTGACAGAAACAGAGTCGCAGTCACGGAGGCGGAGACGGAGACGGCAACTGAGGCTGGAGGCGGAGCACAGCAGCCAGGATAACTTCAGGACCAAATGAATCGTTGTATGTGTGTGTGGTGCACACAGATTGGTTGCAGTCAACCAGAGAGCTCCACTTACTACACATATGTGACGATTTAAGCTAATGCATAATTGATTGTAATGCCCCGGCAAGCCGATTCCGGCTTTGTCAGCCTTCAAAGGACCATCGACTGTGCCTTGCTGCCAAATTAAGCAGGTAAATTTTCCAACAGGACATTAATATTGATATTGCATGTTGCAGCTTAAGCAAAATTATACACATGAAAGCAAAAAACTTTTGAAATAACTTAAAGTTACGTATACTTGTGAAGAATATTCACATTATTATTGTTAGATGGAAAACTTAATATTAAATCAAGAATATTTAGTAAGAAATTAACCAATCTTGGAAAAAATTTATAGTTACTTGAAGCTGGGAACAATACAATCAATAGGAGAATATTGTTTGCAATTTAAAGGTTAATATCATATCAAAATTGCCATTACACACTTAAATTTTAAAATTTTCACATTTCCCTTTTCACAGACTTTCATTATTATGAAAGCAGAAATATCTAAAGAATGGATTATATAAGTTTACAGAGTCTGTTGTCAAATTGGCGACAGCTAAATTGTACTATAAATGAAAAACAAAAACCTGTTCGCTTGTTTCTATATAATAAATTATTCTGAGCTCGATAATTTTGTATGTAAATGACAGAACAACAAAAGCAAACCTTGCTAGTTAGTTTTGTTAAGTTAAATTGGTAAAGTTTTTTATAAAAGAACACATCTTTCGACCGATTGTTCGTAAGGAAACTAAAAGTTTCATATTGATAGAAAACAAAGGGGTTAACTAGCGCACAAGCATAGAGACATGGCTAAATCGACTGGGCTAGGGTTGCTGATCAAGAATATATATAATTTATGAGAGAGATCTACTTCAGTACATTACAATCTTCAAGATAAAAATATTATACACTCTAAGAGTTTATAAAATATCATCTTTTAACTTTTCCAAAGAAAATGACTTTTTGAATTAAATATAACATTTCTGTGGAGCGCAAAGCCGAAAGTACAAATATATATCTTAGGCATATTCCAAATATGTACATATATCCAAGTTTATCACGTAATCCTTCAAATTTATCAACGAGGAACAACAATAAAACCCCCACACACACACACAGTTCAATTTTAAGTGTGTGCAATTCAACTTTATAAAATACCACTTATTATAAACTCGCAGAAGAACTGCTGGGCTTGTGCCGGTCCCATTTTATCATCAATCCCAAAGGCTCGTCAGTGGATTTTGGGCACTTTTATATTTATGAAATGCATAAACAACAACGACAAAAACAAGGGAGCAGTATCCTCCCAGTATCCTCCAGTATCCCCCAGTATCCGTTATGCCAGTGACAAATGCGAACTTTTCATTTTCTATGCCGCAACAGTCGTCGTTGAGTTATTTAAGCTAAACATGGATGGGCACCAGGAACCAGACAGACAGACGGACTGACGGACTGACTAACAGACTGACGGAAGGGCAAATGTCATGACAGACAAGTCCGGACGCTGGACAGGATGACAGACAGACAGACAAACCAGCAACGCAGACAAAACTGTATTTTCATATTTTTTTTTCATATATATTTTTTTTCTTGGTTTTTCTGTTTGCTTGGCATGCAAACAATGGACGTTGAAGAGCAGGTTGGGGAAGAGGCGGGGCAAGGATTGCACATCTGAGTGGCAGACAGTGTGCAAATGTCAACTCGTTTGGAATTCAGACAAGTATATGTAGCAGTGGCAAATACATATGCATATGCAACATACTATAGAAAAATGTCAAGTGTAGAAAGCACATGCCAAATGTATTTGGCCGAGTTTGGCTTACATCGCTGTAGCTGGCCAATTGGCAGCCTGTTGGGCCATTTAATTTGTTTATTAACTGTCGGCGCAATTAACGCCTAATGAGCCCAATTCCAAGTCCAAGCAAAAAAGTTTCGCCTTTGGTCAGGCCATGGACTTGACTACAAAACTGCAGCAACATAATTATCATCAAGCTCATGAGCAACGCTCACATCATCATCACCATCATCAGCAGCACCATCATCATCATCATTATCATTGTCAGCATGCGCCGCAACGTGCACTGAAAGTTTGTGGACAACAAGCTGCTGCTGGCCAGTAAAACCACAACAACAGTGTGGCAAGCGCTTTAGATGCAACTGACTCTAGCAAAAGATTGTGCCACAGACTGGGATAGATAGCAAGAGAGTGTCTCTCAGACAATGGGTATATTGAAATTATAATCAAAAATAAATAAATAAAAAATTAAGTGAGTAAAATTAATATTGTGCATCTGTCATAATTATAATAAATAAAGATCATTAACCTTAAGCTACTTAGCTTGAACAATTTTAATGCCTTAAATAAATCAAAGTCTTTACAATACTTGTTTAAATATCTTATGTTGAGTAACATATTTTGTTCCTACATTTCTCTATCCACAATACAATAAAATACTCTTAGTCTAGGAAAGTCTTAGAAGGAAATTAAGGGTGTTTAATAGGGTCCCCACGACCCACACAATACACCGTTTTTTCCTCCGTATCTTGCATGTTGATTGCAGCATTTTGGTGCCGGAAATGCAAACGCATAACTTTTGTGAGCAGCAGAGTCAAGAACGTTGCCATCCACCCAACACCCACCAGAGCCACTCATACCACAAATCCACTCTGATATCTCTCCACTGTCCAGATGTCGTAGCCAAATCTCATGCTCCCCAAACCCATTTACCAGCCACAAAATATGCTCAACGCAGCGTAAATTTTTGGTTTAGTTTACTGCAAGTCGTCTTCGTCCTCGTCGTCGGCGTCAAGCAACTTAATGTGTTGTCGACGCCAGCTGCAAAATTAGAAATTAGTATTCATGCCCCACAGTGTCATTTCCGCGAATGCGCGAGGAGCTGGCAAAAAGTTGTTCCTGCAGCCTTTGTGTGCACCACTGAAGAGAGATTGATATGCGTGCTACAAGAAGCTGCCACGAAGCAATATGGCTGATTATGAAGTGCTTCACAGTCTACACAGCTCTCCCTCTCTCTCTCTCTCTCTCTACGTGTGTAAGAGACAAGTTCAAAATTGCCAGAGTTCAAGTTGCAAGTGCTTAGAGTGTGTTATGGCGCAACTTTTTCATACAAATCCTTAATTATGACATTATTTTGCATATTATAATGTTGCTTCTCAAGTCACTCTGAAATGTGCTCCCGAAATCAATTCCGTTTTCAATTCGCCAATAATTTCATGTAATTACATTTAAAGCTTAAAATATGTACAAGAGTTATTTACATATTGGAAACATTTCAGAAGTGAGGAAAATCGATGGAAGCTACTTTTTATATTTATTACTTAATTAAGGAAAAATCAAAGCAAGTGATTTCCAATTTGAGACTACAATAAAATATTAAATAACCTTTTTAAGCGTTTCTAGCAGCTCTTTTGAAATATGAAAATTATGAAAAAAGCTAAAAGATAATTAAAAGTCGAGTATTGCTGGGTACAGATTTTAAATTATATATTCCCAAGAAAATACGAAAAGTCACAGCGAAATTGAGGCACAATTGGAAAGCTGAATGAGCCTAATTCCAGCAACGCTTTTGTGTCTTTGACTGAAGCGATAGCTTAAAGCTAAAATATAGTATAACTTAAGGCGCAAAACAATTGCAATTGAGTTGATACCAATGAACAACGCCGGCGCCGATACCGATGCCGATGCCACAACGAATTGCACTTACGACAAATTTTTGCGCCGAGTGTCAACCATACAGGAATAAGCCTCAAATTGTGCCCAAGCCTAGCCAAACTGAGCAGAACTGAGCAAGTTGTGTGGGGGAGGGGCATGAAAAGGCAGCAACAACAAGAACAACATGCAGTTGGAATATTTTGTACTTTATGCCAGCAAATTCCGTTGGCCAAGTGCCAAGTTTTACGCCGATGCAGCCACACAGCATCGGCCGCCGTCGCCGTCACCGTTGTATTTCTGCATCTCGTTGCGCACGTTGCAGGATGTAGGATGGACTTTAATGACGGGTGGAAGTGGATGAAGTGGTGGGGGGAGTGGGGGGCGAATGGTGGAGGGAGCAGACCGTGTGGGTGTCGACCACACCCGGAGGCCAGTAGGTTGCATGTCGATTTTAGGCTTAACAGGCAACGAGTTCAACTTGTCCTCGTCCGGGGCGAGGAAAGTGGTGTTGGAGGAGCTGCAGTCCTAAGCGGCATGGCATTAAAACAAATGCAAATATGCCACACAGGACAACAACAACACCAGCACAGCATCAGAAGCAGCCACAGCCGCAGAGCAGACGATCGTCTGCGTTTTTGTTTTGCTGGCTTTAGTTTTTTTTTTTTGTTGTTTTTTTCCAACGGGTCTCTCTGCTCGACCGTAGGCGTGGCTGCCAAAAAATGTTTGTGGCGCCCCCTTTTCCTTGGGTGAAAAAAAGATAGAGCTCATGTGCAGCCCATCACAACGAATGGCAAAAAATTGACAACTTAACGCTGCTGTGCAAAATTTCCAATTACGCCCGCGTTGCCAGAAAATCTTAATGCGCTTTTCTGATTGAACGCGATTTTCATTTACACGTCACTGGTATTCATGCCGCAAATTACAAAAGGCGAGTGAATGAATAATTAAAATCTATCGATAAGCAAATGGAAATGGACTTGAGCAATTGTATATTCAAATCTTTGAATGTTACTACTGAGTGGCAATATGACTCGCATAATACAAGCAAATAATAATAAATAAACTACAAATGCTGACAAAATGACCTTTTCTACAAATACACTCTAAAAATAAAATACACTCTAAAAGATTAACTAAATTATTTGTGGAATCTGCCGAAGAAGCAAGAAAATGTGGTAAACAAGTGCTCAGAAGACATAGAAATTCACAACCTCGACAAAAATTCAAGAATCATTGTAATAGATCTAGCTAAGTCCCAAAATTATAATAATATTAAAAACGCGTTTCTTCATAAATTAATCTGCAGCTCTTTTAAATAAAAAGAAAACTAATTTAGTCTAATTATCTTGACAAAGACTAAATATATTTGCTCTTATTAAATATATATTTGTAGAAAGCTTAACAAAACCCCAAAATTATGTATTTGCTGTATTTGGGTTAATGAAATTGATTGTAAGCCTTTATTTCACACATATAAATAAAAGCTCCAACAATAATTAAAGATGAAAATTAGCCAGGCTGACACGGGAACAGCAGCATCCATGTTTACCACATACATATGTAAGTACGTATGTATGTATGTAAGTAATACAATTTTTACGCTTTTCCATTCAGTATGGCAGATGCGTGTATGCCAGTGTGTGTGTAGTTTGTGTGTACACAGCACCCGCATGGGGCAGCTGGCAGTCAACGTGCAACGTGTTGTCACTGGTGTGCCAGTGTGTATATGTATGTGTGCTAGACATATTTGCTTAGCCGCTTAGGCTTAAAAGTTCAGCCGAAACTTTTGACCTTGAAAGCCGCACAACACACCCACATCTGTATATATATATTTATATTATATATAAATATGTATGTACAGTGTGCCAGCAAAGTTAAGAGCAAGTGCAAGTGGAAAGCAAGGGGTGGAGGGGAGGGGGGAGTGAAGCAAGCTGCGTCTGTCTATCAACTCTGGTGTTGCCTAGTTTCAGGCAAGCTTCTGTTTTTTGGCCTGTACCTCTCCCACTGCCTGGCTTGTATTTTGCAGCTTAGACTTTTTGACTTGAAGCAAAAGTTGTGCCAACACACAACTAGCCAGAGAGGGAGAGAGTGTGTGGGAGAGCGAGAGGCAAGATGCAAAGCAAACAATCGTCGAAATTTGCAATTGTAAATGTTTGCACAATTCCAGAAGCCCCGAATCACAGAACCGCCAGTCAGCCAACCGCGCCGGGTATGACACACACACACACACACACACTCTCGCACACACCCACACTCACACACACACGCGCACACATCGCCCTTCGAGTACCCGAGGGCGTTGCCGCTATGTTTTACTAAAGTTTCGTGCGCTTGTGCAAATAGCAAAAGGATTTCAGCATCGTCGCCATCAGCGTCTCTGCTCCAACGTGGTCCGTGCACAAGCGGATTACAATCATAAGCGAAAATTAATGAATTATTTACCAGCAGCTTAGTTAAGCGCAAATGCCCCAACCCCTCACTCCCCCTCATCAACAAGCCAGCTACCCGCAACTTCTCTCCAAAGTCAAAAGTTACGCGCAAGTTAAATGCCTATGCCGGATTCACCCCAGAGACCCCCCGCACAGAGAGGGGCAGGCACTCAGACCTTCACCTGCTACCTGGAAATTAATTAGCCCAAGACATTTGTCAATATTATCAGTGACTCTTGTAAATTACCAACAAATTCAGCGAAATTCTGGCATATCTCAAGGCGTTGAAAGTGGTTTCTCCCCCTTTTCGACGGAGCCACCTAGATTTATTTATCCAAAATGAGCGAAAAATTTGAAACTTGTCAAACTGTCACTTGAAATGAAATGTTTGACTCAACTGAAATTGCTTTAATTTAAAAGATTAATAACATTAATAAACGCAATATTTAAGTATATTTCTGACATAAATATCTAAATAATTAGTCAATTTATTTATTCAAAGCACAAATTAAGAACTTTCAACAGTTTTTTTTTTTAATTTTCATAATACACGTGTTTTGATTTCTTTTTCTTAAATAATTTATGCTTCAAATATGCATTATATTGCACATGTGTATAATTCATTATTGTTAATTATATTTGCATTGAATTTAATTAAAAGCTTATTTCTACGTCCACAGTTTAAGCACTCAATCAATTTGGATTGCACGCTCCATTGGGAATTCTCGAAACGAATGCATTATTGGAAATGTGTAGCTTCTTTGACTCTGCGTGTGTGTCTGTTCATAATCAATAGAAAATGTCTAAATAGCAGTTAACGTAATTAAATGGAAAATATAATGGAGAAGGCGACAACTTAAAGCAGTTTTGAATAATGTTCTTGAATGGCAAAGTTGCTCGGCAAATTAAACTAGGATTGGTCAAAGGACAACGCCAATTGATGACGCTGCGGCTAAGAGAGCGAGAGAGAGAGAAAGAAACAGAAAGAGAGAGAGAGAAAGAGAGTTGGAGATTGCGAGAGACAGACAAATATTATGTTTGTTGCAAGTTGATCAGATCTATGCAACGGGTACGTTGGCTGTGAAGTAAAAGTTTGGTTTCTTATTATTATGCAAAGCACGATGGCTTGAGCCTTTACACTGCTCTGCGAATAAAGGAAAACACAGATAAATCCATTATAAACGCACGTTTGCACTCACAAAGCCAGCTGAGCCACAGCAAATTTAAACGAGCGAGACAGCGATAGAGAGAGAGAGAATGAGAAAGGGAATGAGAACAGTTGCACGCACTTTAAGAAAACTGTTTATCATTAAAGGCATTCCGTTGGCAATTAAAAGTGATTACGGCTCATTAAATGATAAAGAAACGTAACGCACGCATTATAAAGGGAGATCGGGGATTGTGGTAAAAACATTTGCGAAGCAGCTGCTTCATTAACATGATAAACATGCACGCGATGGCCTGGCAGCATGTCCTTGCCACAGGCGGCTTGCAATTGCGGCCAATTCAACAATAGCAACAACAGCAGCAGCAGCAGTGGCAAGAAACACGCCTGGCGCACTCCCAACAATAAGCCACAATTTTAGCTGCCGCCAAAGCTCTTATCCTGCTCCAGGACCTGCTGCTTGTACTTTTTGCATTGGCTGCCTGGCAGGAAACCAGCAAAACAGCAACGAATCCAGGCACAAATTGTTTTTTACACATGTGCGCGCAACATATTAAATTGTAAACATGCATAAATATTGTTTATTGGGCAACGTCAAAAACCAAACAAAACAAAAGTGTTAGAAAGGAAGAAAGAAAACAATGCAATAATGGCAGGATCAACTCGAATGATACCCTGTTCTTATAATGTCATCTTATGACTGCCTTTCACTTTTTTCTACCCTTAACCCATTAAAAATGGGTAAAAAGGGTTTAATGGTTTTGTGCAAATGTATGTAACAGGCAGACCCCAAAAAGTATATATATTCTTGATCAGGTTCAACAGCCGAGTCGTTATAGCCCTGTCCGTCTGTCTGTCCGTTCGTCCGTCCTTCCGTCTGTCCGTCCGCCCGTCTATATAAACACGCGGATCTTAGAGACTATAAGAGCTAGCGACTTAAAATTTTTGAATATAAGTTCTCGTGTACCAGGCACAGAATAAGTTTGCTTTATTTTATCGATAATTTTGCATATTATTGATCAATTGCCAAAATTTCATTAAGAATGGCTGAAAAACACCAAAGTTACTCGTATAGTTGAAAATATATTTTCATATTGATCTTATTTGTATCAGCAGCCGCAAGCGTTTTCTGTATACATAAATAGGCGAGAGAATGTGCGAGAAAGAGATGGCATGATAATCGACGCTATAGTCAATATATTTGTGTGTATTCTGCAGAGCTCCGATAACTACTGTTTCGTGTATGTATGTATGTATTTATGTATGTATGTATGTGTGTTTTTCTTTTTGTTT
>JBAMBE010000114.1:0-88407 GCA_037043585.1 Drosophila mimica | reverse complement strand
AGGAGGCAGATGTGGAGGATATTCCCACCACATCCTGCGCTCCCGTGGCAGCTTCGAGCAACTCTATGGTAGTAGTGTCTGCGTACTTTGCAGGAGGTGGAGCCTGCCCACCACCAGAAATTGAGGGACTGGTGGAGTACTGCACGGCGTAGAAGATGCCGATGGGGCAGCAGCGGCATCAACATGAGAGGTGAGTACCTCGCAGATTTTATTCTTAGACATAATCTAGAATTAGGTAATGTGGGATCTACACCGACATTTGTAACAAGAGTCAGCGAGGAGGTCTTAGACATCACCCTTGTCAGTCGGCCACTAAAGCCGCACCTTAGGGACTGGCACGTCTCACCAGAGGAATCCATGTCGGACCATAGGATTATCTTATTTAAGCTACAGCTAATACGGATAGTAGCACCCCTAGTAGGAACCCCAGGAAATCAAACTGGGAAAGATTCAAGTCGACCCTAGAGCTCAACCTATCTAACGGGACATCTGGCATACCCAGAACCCCACTTGAGCTGGAAAGTGTTTTTACAGATAGTTGCCCGTTAGGGAAAAAGTGCATGGTAAAGGAGCATGTATCATGCTCCCTGGTGGAACGAGAGCCTGGAAAGTCTACGTCTAACCACATCGTGGGATTATCTATGGATCCAAAAAATTTTAAAAGTTCAGAGTCCGGCACTCTTATAAAACCGGAATGGAGAAATCCAAGAAAACAAGCGGAGGCAGTGGCATCAAAGCCTGGCCAAAGCCAAATAGGACCCGACAAGGCAAGCAAGCCGGGACCGACCGGAGGTGCAAGAGTGGCGGGAGGTGAAACACACACGCACGACTCCAAAGAGGTGAGGCACGCCTTTAGTGCAGCTAAACCCCTAGGAGGAGTTGGTGTGAAGGACGACCTGCCCACCACCAGCACCCAGGCACAGAAACATTCATATGTTGAACGCAAGAAGGCGGCCAACATTCTGAGTAGGCAGAATGCAAACGCGGGAGCTAATCCACCATCTGAATGCCTGAACAAGGTGGAATTGGCCAATCGGGTTTTGCTTGATTTTGACATAAATATACCAAAACCAGCGCAAAGCCAGACGAAGAGGCAGCGCTTACAGGAGGTACCCGGACCAGTGGCCAAGAGGTCCAACCAGGACGAACCTTCGCCGAGATTGCCAAGGAGAGAATCCTAATAGGTATTCTCGATAGAGTTAATCCGGAGGGAAAGATTCCCCACAATCAATGGAAGTGGGTGCAGGGGGCCTTGACGGTCTGCTGCGTCTCACAAATTATAAATGCCCCAGGACCACCACGAAGACGCGGGGTGGTACCAAGGGAGTATTCAAATAATAGCCTGCGACAACGAGCACTCCGTCAAAGTATACAAGGCAGCAGTAGCAAGCGTTGGAGAGGCTTATAAAGGGGCCAAACTAGTCGCAGTCGACTGGAGCGAGGTCCCCAGCAGACCTAGAGCACGGGTATGGGTGTTGACGGCTATGAAAGAGCCGGAACACGTACTCGAAATGTTGTAGATCTGCAACTCATCACTACCCACCCACGACTGAAAGGTAGTGAAAATTGAGGCCTCGCAATGCCCTATGAGTCAGGTGGTGATGCTCCTCAATAAGGAGTCACTGCCGCCTATTGAAGCAGCCAATGGACGGCTAAATTTCGGCATCTGCTCAGTCACCGTTAAGGTGTACAAGTCGGATGCAGCTGCAGGGGGAGAATCCGCCGACAAGCCAGTCGGAAAGGATCCCTCTTCGGTGTTGCCAGAGGTCGACATGTGGCAGGAGTCGACCGGCTACACCTCAGATGACTCGACACTGACGCGAGGCCTCGAGGCCTTGTGCCGGGAAGTCGAACAGGATGAGCTCTCGCAGTCAGATAAAAACGACTGCGATATGACGGTGCTGGGGGTCGAGTCTAAAGATGTCTTTAAGACTTCTTCAGATAAACCTCCACCATTGTAAAGCAGCATCCGATGCCCTCATGCTCCGCCTGGCAAAGGACGGAGTCGACATTGCTTTAGTCCAGGAACCCTGGATGGTTGGAGACAGGGTTGCATATATATATTGAGCTTAGATAAAAATATTATATGCTTAACTAGGTTAGGTTTAGGTTAGGTTACACGGCTGTGACCTGAAAAGGTCAGCACACATAGACCGGTTTTATGACCCCTTGTGGTGCCGAGGATCTAAGTCCTGCTCCGAGAAACTCATGGAAAATTTGGATCAATTGAACCAACCAGTCGCATTTATGAACTTTGCGATTCTGGCTGGTCTTATGTGCGCCGTAATGTAAGCCGGATAGGAAGTGACTTCCCAAGAAGGTGAATCGTCTTTTTGCTAGAGCTGGGCAGAGACAGAGGAAGTGTTCCGGAGATTCCACCTCCTTCTCGTCTCTGCAGCTCCAGCAGAAATCGTTGTGTGGGATTAGAAGCCTACAGGCGTGAGAACCCACTAACCAATGACCAGTAATTGCCCGAATTACAGCGGAACAATTACTGCGGTTTAGATAGCACAGTTCTCTACTGCGCTTGCTATTGAAATTAGGCCAGGTTTGGCGAGCAATAAGGAGTCACAGTTGGCGTTTCGCCATTTGTCGTTGGACCTGTGTCTGTTACTATCTTTAATTGTGAGCTTGCAGGTAGCTAGGGGCATGCTTACACCTTCCTTTCCAGGGAGGAGGGGTAGCAGAGTGCCTTTCCTAGCTAGCTCATCAGCTATGCAATTGCCTTCTATGTTGCTGTGCCCTGGCACCCATGTTAGGCTGATAGCATGCTGCTCTGCCATCTCGTGTAGAGATTGGCGACAGCATGTTACGGTTGTCGAGTTTATTGACATTGCACTTATAGATTTTATAGCCGCTTGGCTGTCTACGTAGATGTTTACATTCGAGGGACCAATTTTTGACCTTTTCAGGCAATTTGGTGCTTCCTGTATGGCTATAACTTCAGCTTGGAACACACTACAGTGTTCCGGAAGGCTGAAGGATAGATGGGTGGTAAGCTGGGAGGAGTATACACCTCCTCCTACACGATTTCAGAGTTTTGACCCGTCTGTGTAAAACTCTACGGTCGCTGGTGGACCAGGGGTTCAGTGTGTCCATTCTTCCCTTAGTGGGAAGAGGGTATTAAAGGGTGCGTTTAGGTGGACTACTGGTGTGCAGTAGTCTGTTCTAATGGGTATATCGGGTCTCCCCATTAGAATAGAGGCGTGGCCTTCGTTTTGGGTTGTCCATGATGTGGATTCCCTGAGTCTAATAGCTGTGAGAGTTGCCTGTTCGAGGCCTTCTACTTCTAAGCTTTGAATGTCTAGGATGGCATCAAGTGTCTCATTTGGAGTGGAGCGAAGCGCTCCTGAGATACATAATTCAGCCATTCGCTGAACCTTATTAAGTTGTTTTATAGTGGTCTGCTTTTTAAGACAAGGCCACCATACTATAACCCAATATAGAAGAATGGGCCTAATAATGGATAGGTACATCCATCGGACAATGTTTGGGGACATGTCCCATCTGAGTCCTATGGATTTCCTACAGGTGAAAAGGGCTGCTGTTGCCTTCCAGGCCTTTGTCTGAGTGTTTAGGTTCCAGTCCAATTTCCTATCCGGTGTCGAACCTAAAAAGCTGGCACTGGATTTAAGGGAAAGGATCAGATTATTTAGTCTTGGAGAGACGATGTAGCATGTAACCTGGTGTAGGACGAGCTGATGTTCCTGTAGCTTACAAGAAGTGATGCACGTGCTGGTTCCGGCTGTATGATCGGTAGATGGTCGGGGTTCCTTGTATGTTCTTGTGCTACTTGCTCGCGGTGCTTAATATTAATTAAAAAAAAATATCACGTGCTGTTATCGTTCTATATTATATTATACTATATTACCTGGAAGGGGGAGGAGAGGAAAAAGGAATTGCACCAGTCTCATAAATAGAATATGGAGGCGACACTCCTTGGTGGTCGTCGCTTGAGCTGGGCTGATGTAATTGCCACCGCAGATGCCCACCCTACCAAGATCATCAGGCACCTAAGCATAAGAATTTTTGATGATCCCTAAAATAACGACTATTTAATTCATCATCTATTCAGCGCGCGTTGCATGACTCCCAAGAAAAAAATTTAGTTATTCATTTTAACAATAATCTAATGACACGAATAAATTTATTTGCATTTTAGCTTATGAGTAATTAATTTCAGTTTTATAATATGTTCTATTTTCATCGGGTTTATATAATATACGGGTATTTGTACAAAAATTAATATGGGCGCTTTCTATAGCTAATGGGAATTTTTATATATACATTTTTTTTTCTGTTATTTATAAATTCATATGCCGGATTACGTTATTACTTAGGTATTATTATATACTATAATATAATTGTATTTATTTAAATTTAATTTACTTAAATTTTTATTTTAATTCGAAGAACAAAAAAAAATGAAATCAAAAGAATATTTCTAACATAAGTAGTAATAAGGCATGTTAAAAATTATTTATTTATTTGAGTATATAAATCATTAATTTAATTTTATTTTCCAATTATTAATTATTTATGAATATATAAATATAATATTTCAATATTAGGGTTATTTATATATTTATGTATTATTTTTTTTTTTGTTTTTTTTTTTTGATATTGATAATAATAGGTATTATTTATATATATATTTTTTTTTCATTTCATTTTCATACTTATTTTTCTTTTTCTTGGTATGTTTGATTTGTTCATTTTAAATTGGGAGTTAAATCATTTATATATTTTTATTTGCATACTTCTACAGCGACTTCGACGTTAAAGTTGTAGCATACTTTTGCCTGAGCTTTAATTTTAATATGCAGCACAAAAGCTCACTCAGTTTAGTGCGCCGAATATTAGGAGAGCCAATTTTCGCTCAACATAACGGCGATCCATATTGAGTGAGTTTTACTTTTTTTCTCTTTATCTCTCTTGACAAAAATTTGAGAGTTTTGTACTTGCACTTTTACATGAATTACAATTTTAACTCACTTTAACATCGAATTGTCGCTGCTCACCAAAATAAAATTTAAATAACAAAAAAATCAAAAATTACACTTACATGTATATCCTCCACGTCCAAAAGATCTTTTGCAGGCGGGGCATTTGCTAGGCTTGATGAGTGATAAATTAAAATATTATGTAAATCCTATTCGGCGAGGTATATATATTTTCCTTGAATTTATATTTTTATTATGATTTTATGTTTTTAGGTTCACGGTTATATGTTTCTTTTCTTTTTCATTTAATTTTATTTCTCTCTGGATTTTAGGTTTAAGCTTTATTTGATTTTGCTTGCTTTATGCATTTTTTTTCATTTTTAATGTCTTATGTTTTATGCTTAAAAAAAATTTTGCATGTCAGAATATTCCTTGTGATTTCACTTTAATTTAAGTTATATAACTATAGTTGGTACACAAATTTTTCTCTTTTTTTTTCAACTCTTAACAAAAAAAATCAAAAGAACAATATTTAATTTAATTATCCACGATTGTTGAATTAATGATGACAATTGGGTTTGGAAAAATAAGCCTTGCTCCTCCAGTCCAATATACAGCTGCGGTGTCGGTGCCGTGGTGCACAGATGAATGTGGTACGGGAAACTCCAATAACCGGATCAGTCGTCAGTGGCGCAACTCTCCTGGTTTTTTGATAATTTTTGGTGTTCCGCTGCGGGTCCAGGTTCGAGTCGGCTCGGAACTCATATTCTTTTTTGTTAATTTTTTTTTTTTTATATTTGGTTTTCTGGCCGTCTATAAAATCAATTTTAATTGTTTTATAAATTGATTTCTTTCTTTGGCTCAGTTCTTGATTTTGGTTTTCTTTTCCACAAAATAATTTTTCACATGAGATTAAAAAAAAACGTAAATAGCCTAGCTCACCACGAATGTTCTTTTGGTGGCTATTATTAATTAATAGGTTTATGGCTATTACAATTGTTCAAAAAAAATTTTCGAGTAAAGTTGAAAAAAAAATTTTTTTTTTTCGCGCACAAGTGTCCATCTTGGATTTTGTTTTTGGTTTTCCATAAAAATTTTACGCGACGAGACTTGGCGAGTCCAACATCTTCGCGGGCCGCACTCGAGCAAAACCTCACGGCACAACTGTCCTCTTCGGCAGACTATTCTTGACTCTCCCATGGCAAAACCATTATCTTCGGCAGACCGAACTCCAGAGAGTCTCCACCAGAATTTATTGATCGGCTTTCCCGAGAAGGGCTTGAGATTGTCCCACTTAATCTCATAGAGGGCGTAATCAAAAGCTAGGCTTAGTATGAAAACCAAAGCATACTTTTAGGCATACCAAGCAAGCGCACTACATTTTCCCCCCCACTAAAATCACGCTTGGGGTGGAACACTACAACGAGCGGGATTCACGCTTGCAGACTAACGCATTATTGCTTAATGTCTTTTGCATGAAATTTGCCTATAAGTCTTCCGTTAGTATCTTCCAGCTCGTAGTAAACATTACCTAGTTTCCTACGAATTCGGGCTTTGACGAAGCTTGGGGCTAGTTTGGAGCTGTAGCCTTTTGCAAAGTTACTTTGTTGGAAGTTGCGCCTATAAACTTCTTGACCGACTTTGAATGTCACTTCTCTGGTTCGCAAGTTGTAAGCCTTTTCATTTCGAGCGTGCTGAGATTGCATAGTGTCTTTTGCCTTACTACGCAAGAGATCAAAAGAGTCTTCTCGATTAAATTCTATACTGCGATCATCTAGCATGCCTAGAGTTCGCAATAATTTATAGCTACTGCCATTTGTGACCATATGTTGTCCAAATGTCAATTTGTATGGGCTTGTGTTTATTGCTAAATGAAAGCTCGAGCGAAGTGCACTGCTTATGGAACTCAATTTTTCATCCCAGTTACTATGGCTTGGGTCCACATATGCCCTGATGGCTGAAAGCACAGATCGGTTGACCCTCTCTGAAGCATTAGCCTGAGGAGAATAATAAGCGGTATATGTATGAAAAACGTTATATTTGTCTAGCAAGGAGTTGAAGCACTTAGATTTAAACTGAACTCCGTTGTCAGACACTATGGTTTCGGGTACTCCAAAGCAGTGGAAGAGATCTTCTTCCAGGTAACGTTTGACCGCTTCAGCAGTACATTTTCGGACCGGCTTCAAAAATGGAAATTTTGACATATGGTCTAGTACTACAAAAATGCCTATATTTCCAGATTTGCTGCGTGGATAGGGTCCCAGAAAATCAACAAATAACTTTTGAAAGAACCGCAGTGGTTGGCCCGTATGTCCCATTCTAGGTTTTAATGTCTGATTGGGATGCTTCGTGGCCTTACAAATGTGGCAAGCATTTATATAGTTTTTAACATCGGTTACCATGTTGGGCCAGTAGTAATACCTTCTGAGTCTTTCCAAAGTTTTGTTTATTCCACCATGCGCATGCAAGGGATCCTCATGAGCTGCTTTAAGAGCCGATAATATTAGTGGCTGGGGCACCCAAAGTTTCCAGCATAAATCATCTGCAACCTTGGATTCTGCCGCATGCTCTGATCGACGGTAAATATATTCGTTTTCAATCCTTAGGTTTGGCAAAGAAGACTGGGTTGTGCGAATCTTGTTCTTCATCGACTCGTAGGCTGGGGACTTAAATTCTGAAGACTCTAAGTCGACCATTAAGCTATTAATTGCAACGGAAGACAAATCTTCCGTATATGTACGGGAAAGAGCATCAGGGACTATATTTTGGACGCCCTTTTTGTGCTGTATCTTGAATTTAAACCCTTGCAATTTAAGAGACCAACGGGCTAGCCGTGAACTAAGATCCACTTGGCTCATGAGCCATTTTAAGGATGCATGATCCGTGATCACCGTAAATTCTTGACCTTCTATATAGGCCCTAAATTTTTTTACTGCCAAGACAGCTGCATAGCACTCCTTCTCTGTGACCGTATACTGCCTTTGGCATCGATTAAGTTTCTTGGACATAAATGCGATCGGCACATCGTCACCCTCGCTATTGGTCTGCATCAACACCGCTCCAACCCCAGTGTGACTGGCATCACAATGTAGGGAAAATGGCTCAGCAAAGTTCGGGCTATGCAATACAGGAGCCGAACACATGTGATCCTTTAAGGATTCGAAAGCATGTTGGGCTTCCTCAGTCCATTCAAACTTTCTTTTTGACTTGAGAGTATCGGACAATGGTGATGAAATAGAAGCATAATTTCTGATAAATTTGTGATACCACCCAGTCATGCCAAGGAACCTACGCACTTGTTTTACTGAACGTGGAATTGGAAAGTCCCTTACTGCTGATATTTTGTCTGGATCGGTACTGATAGTGCCATTGCCAATTACATGCCCCAAGTACTTAACTTCCCGTCGGCAAAATTTACTTTTCTCGACGTTAAGGGTAAGATTAGCACGAGACATATGTGACGCAACTATCGACAGGACTTCGAGATGGCGATCGAATGAATCTGAAATAATCAGTAAGTCGTCTAAGTAAATAAAGACCTCGTTGCGCAAATGCGCTGGAACTATTTTATCCATTAGTCTGGACATAGACTGAGGAGCATTAGTAAGCCCAAAGGGCATGACAACGAACTCATATAGAGGACGCCCAGGAACTGTGAAAGCGGTCTTGTCGCGAGAGTTTTGGTCGAGAGGTATTTGCCAAAAGGCATCCTTAAGGTCAAGGCTCGTAATAAACTCTGCTTTCGGCAATCTGCTTAAAATCCCATCGATCAATGGCATAGGGTACGCATCTTTCACGGTTACTTCGTTAACCTTTCTGCTATCGATGCATAGCCTTACCTTTCCGGGCTTTTTCACTAAAACGACTGGAGACGACCAGGAGCTGTTTGATTCCTGAATAACTCCGAGTTGCAACATCCGATCTAGTTCCTCGTACATTAGCTTCTCCGTAGCAGGTGATACTGCATAGTGACGCTGTTTTATAGGTTTAGCATCGGCTACATCAATCACATGTGATATTATTGTTGTCCTACCCAATCCTTTCTTTGAAAATGACGGGAACAACTTTATTGTTTCCTGCAGCAATTTTTGTTGTTTTTGACTCAATTCTCGCATTGTGGGATCATTTAATGACGAAATATTTAGGCTCTGTGTCATTAAGTGTAAAGGTAGTAAATCAAAAACTGTCCAAAAGTCAATTCCTAGGTAAAGCTCTGCAGCTAGTGAAGGAACTAAATAAAACGTTAAATTCTTAGTCTCTCCCCTGTAAGTTACGTCTGCAAATACTTTGCCAACAATGTTTTGACCTTTTCCGTCAGCCGTCTTTACTTTGGCGTTCATTGCTTTATAATTTAGATCCCCAAGAAGGAGTTCAGAAGCAAATCTACCCCCTATACAGCTGATTGAAGCCCCAGTGTCCATTAGTCCCACTACGGTTTTACCCAGCAACACTACCTGGGCATGAGGGCGTAAATCATTAGGTATGGCGATTATTGAAGATAACAACAATCTTTTTTCTATACGACATAGATTTTTAAAATCATTTCTACGGCGTTTAGAACGGTTATTCTGTATGTCCGGTAAGTCAACATGATAGTTGGAAAGTAAGTCTGGTTGGATGGATTTATCTGAGGCTGGGAACGACATGGTTAGTCGGTATTGGTCGCTTTGCTGACCAACTGTTTGCGTACACCTCTCTGCGGTGTACGGGCGTGGTAGTTTTTTGAAACACTTGCACTGCAGTTTCTACAACTAGGTTTGTAAGTATCTGCTTTTCCGCAACCATAACAAAATACCCTGCGTTGCGCCATACACTCTTGGTAACGGTGTCCTTTTTCAGCGCAATTCCAGCATGACAAATCTACAGCCGATAAGTCATACTGAATATCGGATGAAGTTTCATCGTCAGAGACCATCTCAGGTTCGGTTTCAGAAATAGCATTTACCAGTCGTCGAGGAACAACTGATTGCTTTGCCTTTAAGACTGATTGCATGAAGATTTCTCGAGTCCGAACTAGGTGACGCAATTCCTTCACAGAGTTAGCAGGTTCATAAAGTATCTCATGCTGAATGTCAGCCAACAGGTTGGCTCTTAAGGTTTCAACCAAAGACTTTTCAGACATGGGTTCGGACAGCCTATCTGCTAACGCAGCTATTATCCCATAAAAATCGTCAAATGATTCATTTGATCTTTGCTTCCGATGTTCTATTTCGGTTCTTATATTCCTGTCCGTTCGGTCGTCCTTAAATTGACCACGAAGGGCAGCGCACAGGTCTGACCAATAAACTTCTCGAACACTTTTATGGTAGCGCCAGTACCATTCGCTAGCGCTGCCATCAAACAAGTTACTAGCATATCTAGCCGTCAACTCGAAATTTCCATCCAATGTTTGCTTTGTTAGGGCTTCTACGCGATATATAAAATCTTCTATGGACATGGTGGCCTTGCCGGTAAACCTTATTTTCCAGTTAGACATTATCTGGCTTATCCGATCTGGGCGAATGTCAGAACCTAATCTGCCATTAACAGGTGTTATTGCTGCTGCCGAATGCGACCTATCACCACCAGAATGACGAGAGTTTTCGAAATGTGGTGCCTGATTGGTTGCAGGAGAATTCCTTGCTGTCTGGTTTTGAGCGGGGCCTGAGTTCGGTGCCAATGACGAGGGCACACGAAGAAACTGCTCTAACGTTTGATTTTCTACCTCCGACAGTGGACGCACGTGAGGGGGAGTTACATTTGTTAGGTTTGCAGTTGGACTAACTCTAAGACCTTCTGAAAGGGCTTGGACCAACCTGTTCGTTTGGTCGGCCAAACTGGTGGCAATGAGTCGGGTTTGCTCCATCATAGCCACTCTTATAGTTTCAGCCATCGAGTGTTGTATCGATTCCATTGTTGGTACCTCTTGCTGCATAGTTGTTGAACCCTGCGACAAATTAATATCTTCAGAGTTGGGCATTTCGACTTGGACGGGATTTGGAATCCGTTTGGCTTGAGCTCTGGTCTGAAGGGACTGAGATGTTGAAGGTCTTCTTGGATTTGAAGTAGATGGTCCCGCAGGATTAAGATTCTCTGTTGAAGCCGAAGTTAGGAGTGTCAAGCTCTGATTGCAAATTGGGCACACTTTCTTTTTGCCAGCTTTGGAATTAAAGCAAGATCTATGAAAGTAATGTCCACAGGAGGTTGCTAATAACTGACCTTGGTAAACGATTATATCAGAGCAAATGAAACAATATTTGCCTGTGTTACTAATTCGAGTCAGATCTTCTGTACTATGAGAAAGAACCATCTCGATAAATGACTTGGGAAAATTTGATTAACTATGTCTAGTCAATCACTGTTTAATCAATACACCTAATAGACCAAAAAAAAATTTAAGATAAAAAAAATGTATTCGGTATCACGATTTCGATAATAATATGGGAGTCATGCAACTGACTGTAAACTAGAATAGAGTTTTCTTTAATTCTATAATGAGATGCAAAAGGAAGGGAATTATAAGGAGAATCAGGAACCATTTTTAATTTCACGGCGGATTCGCAATTGAGATATGCTTAATCCTCATCCAGCGAAATTCCTAAGAGCTTCTGAAATGGATATAAAGCAAAAAGGGGACTTCGGTATCTGCATAAAACAGTCGTACCAGTAGTGCTTAACTTATACCAAAAAGGAAATTATAAGGGATGGCTGCAGCTCAATACTCCGCAAATCCAATAAACAACCTATAAAACCTTCGGAGTAATAAGTAAGCTAGGAGGGAAGGTATAGACTCATATTTGACAACGGAGTTATATCCAATAAAAGTTATAACACATCCAGTAAGTCAAAGTCTATAACCACGAGCTATTGGGATTATAATACTAGGCCATGAAATCTATTGAATTGTCTTGGATCCATAGCATATTCCAATAACCAGGGCAAAGGTGTCAATTAAGAGAAGGATGGGTGCTAAAGTAATAATTCGAACGTTAAGTGTCAGGTGTTTTGACACAAAGTCTTTAATTGTAGTTCAGTCCGTTCGGTTCGTTTCGAGGCCTTCGGGCTATTGGGTGGTTCGCTCGGGGCCATCCATCGGCCTTGTGTGGTTCGGGGCCTTCGGGCTTCGGGTGATTCGGGTCGGGGCCTCCTTCGGCCTTGTGTGGTTCGGGGCCTTCGGGCCCCACGTTGGGCGCCATTTTTAATTTAATATTAATGTAGCATGTAACCTGGTGTAGGACGAGCTGATGTTCCTGTAGCTTACAAGAAGTGATGCACGTGCTGGTTCCGGCTGTATGATCGGTAGATGGTCGGGGTTCCTTGTATGTTCTTGTGCTACTTGCTCGCGGTGCTTAATATTAATTAAAAAAAAATATCACGTGCTGTTATCGTTCTATATTATATTATACTATATTACCTGGAAGGGGGAGGAGAGGAAAAAGGAATTGCACCAGTCTCATAAATAGAATATGGAGGCGACACTCCTTGGTGGTCGTCGCTTGAGCTGGGCTGATGTAATTGCCACAGCAGATGCCCACCCTACCAAGATCACCAGGCACCTAAGCATAAGAATTTTTGATGATCCCTAAAATAACGACTATTTAATTCATCCATCTATTCAGCGCGCGTTGCATGACTCCCAAGAAAAAAATTTAGTTATTCATTTTAACAATAATCTAATGACACGAATAAATTTATTTGCATTTTAGCTTATGAGTAATTAATTTCAGTTTTATAATATGTTCTATTTTCATCGGGTTTATATAATATACGGGTATTTGTACAAAAATTAATATGGGCGCTTTCTATAGCTAATGGGAATTTTTATATATACATTTTTTTTTCTGTTATTTATAAATTCATATGCCGGATTACGTTATTACTTAGGTATTATTATATACTATAATATAATTGTACTTATTTAAATTTAATTTACTTAAATTTTTATTTTAATTCGAAGAACAAAAAAAAATGAAATCAAAAGAATATTTCTAACATAAGTAGTAATAAGGCATGTTAAAAATTATTTATTTATTTGAGTATATAAATCATTAATTTAATTTTATTTTCCAATTATTAATTATTTATGAATATATAAATATAATATTTCAATATTAGGGTTATTTATATATTTATGTATTATTTTTTTTTTTTTTTTTTTTTTGATATTGATAATAATAGGTATTATTTATATATATATTTTTTTTTCATTTCATTTTCATACTTATTTTTCTTTTTCTTGGTATGTTTGATTTGTTCATTTTAAATTGGGAGTTAAATCATTTATATATTTTTATTTGCATACTTCTACAGCGACTTCGACGTTAAAGTTGTAGCATACTTTTGCCTGAGCTTTAATTTTAATATGCAGCACAAAAGCTCACTCAGTTTAGTGCGCCGAATATTAGGAGAGCCAATTTTCGCTCAACATAACGGCGATCCATATTGAGTGAGTTTTACTTTTTTTCTCTTTATCTCTCTTGACAAAAATTTGAGAGTTTTGTACTTGCACTTTTACATGAATTACAATTTTAACTCACTTTAACATCGAATTGTCGCTGCTCACCAAAATAAAATTTAAATAACAAAAAAATCAAAAATTACACTTACATGTATATCCTCCACGTCCAAAAGATCTTTTGCAGGCGGGGCATTTGCTAGGCTTGATGAGTGATAAATTAAAATATTATGTAAATCCTATTCGGCGAGGTATATATATTTTCCTTGAATTTATATTTTTATTATGATTTTATGTTTTTAGGTTCACGGTTATATGTTTCTTTTCTTTTTCATTTAATTTTATTTCTCTCTGGATTTTAGGTTTAAGCTTTATTTGATTTTGCTTGCTTTATGCATTTTTTTTCATTTTTAATGTCTTATGTTTTATGCTTAAAAAAAATTTTGCATGTCAGAATATTCCTTGTGATTTCACTTTAATTTAAGTTATATAGCTATAGTTGGTACACAAATTTTTCTCTTTTTTTTTCAACTCTTAACAAAAAAAAATCAAAAGAACAATATTTAATTTAATTATCCACGATTGTTGAATTAATGATGACAATTGGGTTTGGAAAAATAAGCCTTGCTCCTCCAGTCCAATATACAGCTGCGGTGTCGGTGCCGTGGTGCACAGATGAATGTGGTACGGGAAACTCCAATAACCGGATCAGTCGTCAGTGGCGCAACTCTCCTGGTTTTTTGATAATTTTTGGTGTTCCGCTGCGGGTCCAGGTTCGAGTCGGCTCGGAACTCATATTCTTTTTTGTTAATTTTTTCTTTTTTTATATTTGGTTTTCTGGCCGTCTATAAAATCAATTTTAATTGTTGTATTGATTTCTTTCTTTGGCTCAGTCTTGATTTTGGTTTTCTTTTCCACAAAATAATTTTTCACATGAGATTAAAAAAAAAACGTAAATAGCCTAGCTCACCACGAATGTTCTTTTGGTGGCTATTATTAATTAATAGGTTTATGGCTATTACAATTGTTCAAAAAAAATTTTCGAGTAAAGTTGAAAAAAAAATTTTTTTTTTTTCGCGCACAAGTGTCCATCTTGGATTTTGTTTTTGGTTTTCCATAAAAATTTTACGCGACGAGACTTGGCGAGTCCAACATCTTCGCGGGCCGCACTCGAGCAAAACCTCACGGCACAACTGTCCTCTTCGGCAGACTATTCTTGACTCTCCCATGGCAAAACCATTATCTTCGGCAGACCGAACTCCAGAGAGTCTCCACCAGAATTTATTGATCGGCTTTCCCGAGAAGGGCTTGAGATTGTCCCACTTAATCTCATAGAGGGCGTAATCAAAAGCTAGGCTTAGTATGAAAACCAAAGCATACTTTTAGGCATACCAAGCAAGCGCACTACAACGAGGGAAGGAATTTTGTATTTCCTTGTGAAAAGCACTAGTTCGGTTTTTGTTGGGTTGACACTTAGACCGCAACTACTTGCCCAAGATGACAGTATTTTTAATTTCCCTGTCATTTAATCACATAGGGTTTGAGGGTACTTTCCTCTAAAGATAACGGCAACGTCGTCCGCATAGGCAACGGTCTGGCAGCCACCCCCCTCCATGTCACGTAGCAGTCTATTTACCGCTAGGTTCCATAGAAGAGGTGATAGGACTCCCCCTTGGGGCGTTTCTCTGCTGATGTATCTGGAAAGGGTAGACGATCCCAGTGTAGACGATCCCAGTGTAGACGATCCCAGTGTAGACGTCACAATCCTGCGGGTGAGCAATTGATTGATCAGTCCCACCAAATCGGCGTCAACCTCCATGTCCGTCAGTGCTCCAGTTATCGCTTCTAGGACGACATTGTTGAAAGCACCTTCGATGTCCAAGAAGGCTATTAGGGTATATTCTTTCGAAAATAGGGATGACTCTATTTGTTTAACCACCGAATGAAGGGCAGTGTCCGTGGATCTGCCTTTCCTGTAGGCATGTTGAAAACCGGAAATTAGGTTCGAATCTATGAAACTATTGAGGTGCAGACTTATGAGTCTAAAGTTTTTAGTAGAAAGGATGATAGACTGATAGGTCTGAAAGTACACTTTTGTATTTAGCCCAGCTTGCCTTCCTCCTATTGAGGAAGCCGACTGGTTTAGGGGAGTTAAGGAGGATCCCGAACTCAATATATCTGTGATCGGAGGAGTGGTCGTTTGAGACTTTCCATCCTATCACTCGATTACTAAGGACATTTGAAACAAGAGTAAGGACTAGGATCTCTTTCCTGTTTTTGATGATAAATGTGGGATCATTTCCTATATTGCTGATCTCAAGATTTGAATTTAGGATGAAGGACAAGAGTGACTCACCCCTCTGATTTATATCCGAGCTCCCCCACTGAGTGTGGTGAGCGTTGGCGTCGCAGCCTATGATTAGGCCTATTCTTTTGTCTTCGCATTCGTGGACAAGGGATCGTACCTTGTCGTCAGGTGGCTGGTCCGGGCTGTCGTGAGCCATGTAAGACGACAGCAGCCTTATTGGAGTTGGCTCTAGCTCCAGGCTTACTGCCATGTTGTCGCAATTGCTGAAATTGTTGAGCAGAAAAATGTTGAAATGTTTTCTAGCTATAATGCAGGTTCTAGTTTTACCTTCAGGCTGAGCTCTTATGAGCTTATATTCCTTGTTGCTCAGTCCGCAAACCCTGTCTCCAACCATCCAGGGTTCTTGGACCAAAGCAACATCGACTCCGCCCTTTGCCAGGCGGAGCATAAGGGCAGCGGATGCTGCTTTATCGTTAGATTTTACCCCGTCAGTCAGTGTCGACTCGTCCAAGGTGTAGCCCAGTGTCGACCTCTGGCAACACCGAAGAGGGATCCTTTCCGACTGGCTTGTAGGCGGATTCTCCCCCTGCAGCTGCATCCGACTTTTACACCTTAACGGTGACTGAGCAGATGCCGAAATTTAGCCGTCCATTGGCTGCTTCAATAGGCGGCAGTGACTCCTTATTGACGAGCATCACCACCTGACTCATAGGGCATTGCGAGGCCTCAATTTTCACTACCTTTCAGTCGTGGGTGGGTAGTGATGAGTTGCAGATCTACAACATTTCGAGTACGTGTTCCGGCTCTTTCATAGCCGTCAACACCCATACTCGTGCTCTAGGTCTGCTGGGGACCTCGCTCCAGTCGACTGCGACTAGTTTGGCCCCTTTATAAACCTCTCCAACGCTTGCTACTGCCGCCTTGTATACTTTGACGGAGTGCTCGTTGTCGTAGGCTATTATTTTAATTCTCCCTTGGTACCACCCCGCGTCTTCGCGGTGGTCCTGGGGCATTTATAATTTGTGAGAGGCAGCAGACCGTCAAGGCCCCCTGCACCCACTTCCATTGATTGTGGGGAATCCTTCCCTCCAGATTACCTCTCTCTAGAATACCTATAAGTATTCTCTGCTTCGCAATCTCGGCGAAGGATCGTCCAGGTTGGACCCTGGCTCTCTTGGCCACTGCTTAACTAACAAAGGGTATTTAATTTTCGGTTACGCGACACTTTATGCTGTTTTAAATTAACTGGTGGCGGGAATCTTGCTTCCTTTTCTTGCTCTCTTTCTTGCACTGTAAATGCTGAATCTACCCACTGCAAATATATGTATAGCTATATGTTTAATTTGTGTCCACTTGCTATGCTGGGCAAAGTGTATCCATCTTATCGCCTCTTATATATGCCCTGCCCTATCAACGCCGAGAGTTCAGCTCGAGCAACTATGAGGTGCTCGTTGTCACACCCAAAGAGCAGGCCGAGCGTTAAAACAATATCGAACCGAATTTAAGTTGTTGCTCCCAGTTTTGCATTGTTACCCAGCCATCATCTGTTTTATATTTATCAGTTTTCAATATACAGTGAGCAAAGGCTTATTTCGCACAGTGCCTAGCAAAAAATGTAAAGTGCTAGTTAAAGTTAAGCTTAAAATTTAAGCAAGGAAAAAAATTCAAAATGTTTAAATGCCAATTTATTTAGTTTTATATCACATTTGAAAAACAAAATTTAATTTTTATTAAAATATTAATTAATTAATTAAAATTAGTCAAAACTAAAAACATTTGCAAAATTAATACAATATCTTACTTCGCAGTCTTAAAAAAGTTATGTATTTGGCGTATAAAAGCTTAAATAAGGATTTTAATACTTAGTATGATATCCTTTAGCCTTAACAACTTCCCTTAACCTATTATTCATGGAAGATACCAGCTTCCAAGTAGTTTCTGGACTGATCCTGCTCCACTCCTCCAGCAGAGCATTATTGAGATCTTGTTTGCTAGATATGTTCTATTTCCGGATGTTATTTTCCAGCAGAGCCCACAAATTTTCAATAACATTTAAGTCTGGAGACTGGGCCGCTGGAATTATCATGCGGGTGCAATTCGATCTAAGCCAGGACTGTACTATTCCGGACTAATGCTTGGGGTCGTTGTCCTGGTAGAACCGGAAAGTACGTCGGATTCCTAGCTTCTCGGCACTTTAAAGTAAATTTTCCTTTAGTATATCAAAGTACACATTCATGTCCATTATTGTTTCAATAATCACAAAATTTCCGTAGCGGGCTGCCGAGATAGATGCCCATACCAGGACACTTCCTCCGCAGTGCTTGACTGTTGCTTTTAAGTTTTTGGGAATCAGCTCAGTATTGGAGTGTCGCCACACATAATTCCGTCCGTCCGAGCCAAAAATGTTTAATTTGTACTTAAATTCAAATATGACTGTGCTTCAGAATTCCAAATCCTTGCCCAAGAGGATTTTGACGAGCGTCATCCTGGACCCTATATTTTTGCGCTTATAAATTTATTTTTCCGTGGTTCTCGGGCATTAAAGTCATGGTTGCGCAGAACTTGGAGCACAGTTCCATACTGAACTTTTTCCTTATTTCATCCTGCACCTATTGAGTCAGTTTTTGAGCCGATAGCTTAAGATTTCCCCTAGTTTTCCTGATGATCATCTGCTCGTCCTGCTCAGTGAAAATTGGGTTTGGTGCCATTCCGCCCTTGTCCTCTGTCCGATTTTCGTCGACGAAACTCCAAATGATGTAGAATACAGTTGAGGTGCTTAGATTAACAATTTTAGCTAATTGGCGATATGAATATCCGGTTTTTAAGTGTTCCATGATGAGTTTCCTTTGATTAATGGTAATCCGTTTGCCCTTAGTCCTTGTTGGCTTGTTGCACCCAAAATGCAGAAGAAAAAAACTAACTGACTACGTGGGATTGGTCTATTTAACCGAAAATATTCAACTCAAAAAAATCCGGGTTTTATGGCACCCAGGTGTCCATAATGTAAGTGTGCGAAATAACCCTTTGCCATAAATATAGAAATATATGTAAGAAAGTATTTACATAACCCGACCTAGCGGGTGGGGAAATCCCAGTTTATTAGGGTCATATATTCATTTTTGTGGTTAATATATGTACCTGCCATGGGTCTTTGGAATTTTTGAAAAATATTACATAATTACTTTATGGCAGGCAATTAAAATTGTTGCTAGGCACTGTTCGAAATAAGCTTTTGCTCACTGTATGTCAAATCTCAAAATTAAAGTCTTTGAAATACTTTTATTACATTTTTTTTTCTTTTCTTATAAACAACATTAATTATACCCTGAACCCATTAAAAATGGGTAAAAAGGGTATAATGGTTTTGTGCAAATGTATGTAACAGGCAGAAGGAAGCATCTCCGACCCCATAAAGTATATATATTCTTGATCAGGATCAATAGCCAAGTCGATATAGCCCTGTCCGTCTGTATGAACACGCGGATCTCAGAGACTATAAGAGCTAAAGACTTCAAATTTGGAATATAAGATCTCGTATACCAGGCGCAGATCAAGTTTTATTTTATCATTTATTTTATCGATAACTGCCTTAGTTTCGGAATTATCGATACATTTCGATTTCCGATTGCAATAAATTCCACATATCTCTCACAATTTAATGGATAGTCACCAATTTTGATTGGTAGGTTGCTGGCGAGGTCCTTCAAAGATCGGCATGTGCCACGCCCACCTCCGACGCTCCTATCACCCCCGCCCCTAAATTTTTCAAATGGCTATATCTTCCGCAGTTTTTGAGTAGGGAACGTCAAATTTGGTAGGTATATTACTGGTAGTCTTTAAGAACTGATAACAAATTGGTGGTGCCACGCCCACACCTGCGCCTATAATCGGCAATTCCGATTGTAAAACGATAACTCCGTATATCTCCGAAAATTTGAAAGATAGAGTAACCAAACTTGGAAGGTAATTTGCTGGTAACCTCCTCCAAAGATTGGCATACAAATTTTTGGACCACGGCCACAACCGCCGCCCTCAGGAACTGCGTCCCTAGAAATTTAAAATGCTCATATCTGCCGTAATTTGCAAGCTAGAGTCGCGAAATTTTGCAGGTATGTTACTGGTAACTCCCCCAAAGATTGATAAAAAATTGGATGGCCACGCCCACTCCAGCTACCTAAACCGATATACCTGTTGGTGTAAGTCGATAAGCCCATATATCTCACGCAATTTGACAACTTAAGTCACCAAATTTTAAATGTATATTGCTAGCAACACCCTTCATAAATGTGGGAAAAAATATGTTGACCACGCCCACTCCCGCCCACAAAAAACGAAAAATGCCTGTAGCTCCCGCAATTTAAGAGCTACAGTTACCAAACTTAGAAGGTATATTACTAAGGTCGAACTCCAAAATTTCTTGGGCCACGCCAACTCCAGCCCCCAAAACCGATAAACGTCCATATCCCTCGCAAGTTAGTTAGTTACCAAACTGGGTGGGAAGATTATTAGGAAACTTCTCTATAATTTGTTTGGTGCGAAACTATTAAATGGGACATTTGGAAATAAACCTATAATGTATTTAAAGCTTGGTTCAGGGTATATGGTAGTCGAGCTCACTCGACTACAGCGTTCTTACTTGCTTTTTATAATTTATTGAGTTGTGCTCCTATGCTTTATGTAGAGCATATCTCAAAAAACTATTTAGATTTAACCGATAGAAATGCTGGTTAAGTAGTGATACAAATACGTTCTCGTTTGAGGCGGCATCTTTTGCTAACTCTGCAAGCCTGACGACGAAAACGATTCTTTTCTTCTTCGGGCAACATATGCCATGCAGCTGCGCCCTTGCGAATCATTTCAATGGCACTGGGACCGCAGTTCACACGCCGAAAAATCCTCATGAAATTTAAGAACGCTTTTGCTGTAATTGGTCCGGCTTTTTGACATTTAGAAGCACAGGATTTTGGCTTTCGTGCAGATCGGGTTTTTCGCTTTGGACATGGTTTTGAGACCTTGCGTTTCGTTGCGCACTTCATCTTGAGATTAGCTTTTTGTATTCCTCAGAAAAAATACAAAAATTTGTAATAACTAAAATATTCAAATATTTTCCAAATTATTGTTCTTGCTTTGAAAATATCATATATAAATATATGTATCAACTATTATTTAAACGCTTGTTATGCTTAAAAAATACGTATATGTTTCTGACTATATATGTATATATTGTATTCAATATTGTTATCTGTCAATTATTATGTGTTTTTGTTGTTTCAACAAATTCGACACAATAACAATGCGAGTTTTTCTTTCTTTTTATTTTAATTTTTTTTTGTTTCTCAAATTATTTATAATAACTTTTCTTTTAAGGTAAGCATGTATATGTATGTTTCTGTATTTATCTGTATTTGCTTAATAAATCTTCTTGATCTGAATCATAACATGACATTTAGATATATTTAGCTAAAATACAACGTGTGCAGTAAGTGCATGTAACATTTAAACAACATAATTTTTATTCATACAATTGTAATAGAAATAGGATTTTTGTTTCATGTTTATGACTTTTGTACTTACGTTTCTAACAAAACTTGTATAAAACATGCTCATGTATAATTATGTACCTATGTTTATATATTCATATATGTATATATGTGTGTGTGGGGGGTGTGTTTGGGTGTATATATATGCTGATCGCTCCGTCGTGACTACAATAGATATATATTTACAATTTGTTTGTTTATGGATTGCATAAATTGTTTCCGATTTTACTGTGCGATTTGTATAAGTGTTACTTGAGCCTATCTTGATTTGTGATTAGTTCGATTTCTTGTTTATTTGAGGCGGGAATTGGAAATTAGATGCAAATGGCCACGAGTTGAGTTAAGTTCAACATTTGAGCTCTAATTGTTGATTAGAAGCAGTCTTTACTAAATTATAAAAACACATTAAATGATCGCCACAATTATAATCTAACAATCCAAAAATGGTTACAACAAATCAAAATAATTATAAATACATTTTAAAAACAAAACTGCAGAGCAAATTGAATCCATGGTCGGTTTGGGAGGTGTGGGCGGTTGCAGCTTGAGAAGAAAATCTCGATGCAGACTTTCAATTCAAATTCAATTTTATGACAGTTACTTTATGAAAATCGTACACTTGCTTATATTGTAATTACTCCATGCATTTCGATTCACGACTTCCGCTTAGCTCTCTTGCAGCGGACGCGTCTATCTCATTTCTGCGCGGACAGGTAGTTCATGTATTTTGTTGTCTGCTGAGCATTGCGCACCAGCTCGCTCTCATCCTTGTCAACCGGCTCGTGCCAGGTATTATCAGCATTCGGATGGGGATGCTGCTGTTGCTGCTGCTGTGGACTCGGTCCCTGTTGTTGCTCCTGTGGCTGATGGATGTTAGGCTGTGAGCGACGCGTAAAGTTACGATGACGTTGCGGCTGATGCTGATGCGAATGGGCACGCTGATCTGGCGCTCGCTGGCGGCGATCAAAACTGCTGGACGCTTCGCTAGCCAGGCTGCTCTGACTGCTATAGCGCTGAAAGTTGCGGGGTCCACCGACAATGCCGACGCCGCCGCTGCCACTACCACCAGGACGTGTTGGGCTCTGACTATAGCGATACGCATTGGAGTTGCTCTTCCTGTTGCCGTCATCCATTTGGGATTTGGCCGGACGCGGCAGAGTGCGTGCACGCGACGAGCTGCGACTATTGGACTCGGGACCGTTCGAGTTGTAGGCACAGTTCTCATCCTGATATGCATTATTGATGGCCGTATTCGAGCGACGCCAAGTTTCGCTGTGTATCTTTTGATGATCATTGTGCTGCTGGTGATGCTGCTGCTGATGCTGTTCATGATGTTGTTGCTGAAGCTGCTGATGCTGCTTTTGGAAGCGAGGCGGTTTGTCGTAAGTGTTGCGATTGTGATTGTTATAGCGTCCGCCACGCTTGTAGCTGTTGCCACGCTCATAGTTGCTAATGTAGGAGCGCTCGCTGCGATCATCGCGCTGATCCCAATTGGAGTTCACAATATTGTTGTAGTTGCTGCTGCCGCCGCCCAGATTGCGCTCATATCGCTCTTGCGAGTGCTTCCGGCGATCGTCGATGCTGTACAAGCGCAAATTACCACGACCCTCGCTGCGCACACTTTGATGATCGTCGTCGCAGCTGATACTGTAGCGCCGTTGCTGATCCTGACGAGAACGACCGTTCGAATTGTCCCCATCGTTGCCGCGATTGAAGCGCGTCTTGCGCCAACTGGGCAGCGGCTTTGTCTCGTCGCGATCCTCACTGCCCATGGATGGATCAGAGCTGATATTGCTGCGTTTTATAAATGATTCGAATTTAGAATATACAACGTATTCTAGAGGCTAGGATTACTCACTCAGCGGGTGAAGTCTGTGTGTGAGCCTGCTTCAGAGGACGCGGCACATGGCGTGGCTGATAACCACGTCGAGCCTGTCGTCCCGGCGTATAGGTATTGCCGGCATTTTCGCTGTACTGGTGATGCTGCTGCTGCTGTTCATCCCCAATGTTGCCTTCTGTCTCGCCGTAAGCAATGTCACAGAGCGAATCCTCGCAAACCTGTTCGCTCCATTTTTTTGGTACCTCCTGTGCCGAGTTATTGGCACTGCTACCCTGCTCCTCGCTGTCGCTGTAAGCATCCGTCTGTGTACCTGCACCACTGTTGCTAGTATTGTTGTTGTTGACGCCATCGTCCTCGTCATCATCCACGATCAAATAGTTGGTGTACATAGCCTCCAGTTCCTCACCCACATGCTTGAAATGGCTGTAGAACAGATCGAGCACCATTAGCAGCATTGCCTTCACCTTAGCCGTCAGCGCTGGCTGCATGATCAGATGCCGCCGGACATGGTAGAGCAGCTGATCGATGTCCGTCTTGTGGCGCGTTCGCATTATTTCGCCATTGAGCGTTATCTGTGAAAGGACAAGGCGCGCCAGACGCGTATTCATCACCACCGAAATATCTTTAATTTCGTGCAGCAGCAGATTGAGCAGGGAATCTCCCAGAATGGTAATCGGTGCATTATCCGCCAGCCTGACACGATGATAGTACTCGCCCAGCAGCGTTATCGAGTTATATAAACGGTTCTTGTCGTGCAACCGATACGCAGCCGCATTCATGAAGTTCGTCTCCAGGATCTTCAGCATCGCGCTGCGCACTTTCGTCTCCTTCATGGCCAGCGCATCAAAGTTGCGCGACGAGAAGAGCAATGCGAATTTCATTGCTGTTTCCGCATCCGTCAAAGCTTTGTTGTTCATGTAGTCCATGGATTCGCTAAAATGCATTTTAAAACGTACATTTTTGTGTGTAATGCAAAGTTATTGTTTTTCTCTTAAGTTAATTGCTTAATTGAATGTAGTAAAATGTTGTAGTATGGATAAAAGTTGTTACGCAGACAAGAAAGTCATATTTTTTATTTTAGTTTGTATAGTTATCAAGTGAAAATTGCACTTAATCGAACTAATTACTATCTGTAGGTGCAAATTAGAAAACACGAACATGCTTGATAAGAAGAGCCGCATAAAGTTTTGTTTGCGCTGCTTAAATAAAACAAATAGAATAATTTGTTTATTTGCATTTTTCTATGCTAGTCCAATAAAATTTTTGTACACCCTTGTGATCATTAGTCTCTTAAAAGAAAACTTTCTACCGCTATCTGTTCAATTGCCATTCCACTAAATTTATGTTAACAGTCTTAGTGAGTTCACCCTCTATCTGATATCAATATATATATATTTATATATATATAAATATGCATATATATATTGAGCTTAGATAAAAATATTATACGTTTAACTAACAAAGGGTATTTAATTTTCGGCTACGCGACACTTTAGCTGTTTTCAATCAACTGGTGGCGGGAATCTTGCTTCCTTTTCTTGCTCTCTTTCTTGCTCCCATTCTACAGGTATCTGCGGCAGCATCTCACAGCCGAGTTTAAATCGAATTGCGACATCGTTTACATATAAAATCGTTAGTTTTAATAGTAGTTCTGACGTAGCGAACATATATACATATGTACATGGCAATAAATATACGTATACGTATATAAGTATGTCCGATATGTATTAATCATCAATGGACGGCGCCATATAACACACAGACAGAAACACACGCGGAGAGAATCATATACATATATACATAGGAATAATTATACATACCATAACATCGATTCGTCGCGCACAATGTTGCAGAAATCGGTCTCAATGGCTTTAATTTTGTTGTTCAGCACAATGCCGTCGTCCTGCAGGTTAAGGCCGCGCATCATAGCAATAATGTGATCGTATGCACAACCACCTGTTGGTATCATATAACTTGATGTGGCGCTTGTATTGAGCATATTACAGACTTCGCGCAGCGTTTGCATCTCACTACCACCAACACCGACACCGAGTCCAATGCTACCACTGCCACTGACACCGCCACCGTTGCTACCGCTGCTGTTTCCGCTATCTGCACTGGTACTGTTGTAATTGTTGTAAGTGTAGGCGGCGGTGCTGTTGCTGTTACTGTTATGATTGCTGCTAATCATATTAGTATTAGCCATTTTTTGTGATCGCTGTCGCAGATGTTGTTGTTGCTGCTGCTGTTCTTGTTGTTATTATTTTTGTTGTTATTGTTGTTGCTTGCGTTTTCCACTGCCTCCGCGACAAACGAGCCAAGTTCTGTGTATTTGTGCTGTGTTCCACCAACAACACTCAAACTTTTATTTTGCGCAAATAAGCGTTTGACAAAGGTGTCGAAATGCGCATAAAGTTTCACCCTTTATTCACTTTGCGCACCTGCATGGAACGTTAGCAAGCCTGTATATTGTTCAGAGCTTAATGTGCCAGCTAAGCTAAATGCAAAATTCTATTAATTTATATTTTATTTGACTTATTTTACACCGAATTAATTTATGGCGAATGCGTTTGGTTCGCAGTGAACAGTTGCGTGAACTTGCGTGAACCAGCTAATCGAACTAAAAAGCATGGAAACGAACCTGTTCAAGAACTGCAATCGGGCCAAGTGTTAACAGACTGTCGGCGCAATGTTAATCTCAGTTAGGGTTTGAAAACCTCACAAGCACAAACAGTGAATAGATTAGGAATTCCAATTTTGTACTATTTTATTCCGAAGATATATGTTTGATTTTGACTTTGTTGACAATGTGTTCTCTTCTGTCGTCACTTATTTCTTAAAACTTATGTAAAGGCACTCGAAAGTGTATTCATAATTTCTGCCTTTGATGAATTGGAGTAAAGAATGCTCTCCGATTTTGGTCCAAACCCACGGCAGCTTCTGTTAGGAAAATAATTAAAAAATGCATAGTTCTAATAATGTTATAAGAAACGTACCGTCTGTAGGCATGAGTTTTGATAAATATTCACTTGAAGTGGTTTGCTGCGACTCTCTGCAATGGTTGATGCCACAAACTCATAATTATCAAATCCAAACATACACTGTTCGAAGCTCACGAGCTCCACATTTTTAATATTGTGCATTAGAATATTTAGATAGGCGATTTTTGCAATGTAGCTGCTTTTAAAGTACAATTGCTTTATGTTTCCATAGTCTTCCGTCAGAAATTGGGCTATATCATGGAATAAACAGTTATCCGTAACGATCTTTAGAGCATCCACTTGAAGATTAGCCCTTATGACAGTGCCCAATATGTCTGTGGTGTTGCAAGTTTCCAAAATGTTCAAATGCCGGTTATGAATTAAGCCACGCAATTTTCGGCATATTAAAGGATAAGGTGCCATACCTCTTGTCCCACACAGTATGAACTCTTTCAAGCACTTAAGTTCACTTAAATTACCAGAAAACCAGTCCAGCTCCTCCAATTCAATTTTGATTGATTCAAGATTTTCCATACTTTCTGGAGGCAGATATATATTGTTCGATCTGATCGTTCTTTCGTCAAACAGACACAGCTTAATTTCTTTGAGCTTATGCGTCTTCATGATGATTTCAAGATTTTTTATGCAAAATCGCCTGCAGTATGTCAGGGTTAGGCGATCTAGTAATGGGATATCGGAAAAGTATTTGCCCGATAAATCGCCCTGAGGACTAAACGTTCTTAAGCTTGGAAAACTCTTAATAATTATAGGTATGTCTGAATCAGTCAGCAATTGGCGTGAATTTGTTCCGATACGAAAATCATAGACTTTTGGGAAAACGTTGCTGGTTAGCTCTTTAAACTGTTCCAACGATACCATTTTAAGGTGTAGCACTTGCACTGTTTTGCAAATGCTTTGAAAGAAATAACGCAAGTCCTCGTTAGAAAAGTTAGCCTCGTATAATGACATGCTGACAGTTTCATACTGAGATCGCCATACAATTGCCATTAAAGTATAAAATCGTGGATGCAAACCTATTATAATTTGCTGTGATTTGAAATCCAAGAAACTTAGTATGCGAATCACGACATAATCGTTTAATGCCTCCATATTTTACTAAAAGAAAAATAGAGAGATAAAAAAAATTGAGTATGAAGTCTAATGAATTTCAAAAGTACAGTTAATTATTTGACTGGTGTCCAACAGTGAATTGACGGCTGACTCGAATTTGCGTTCGCAGCCAACTTAATGCGACTTAGGCAAACAGCTGATTAATGACGATCTGGCAACGCGTATGGTTTTTCATATAATCGTGTCAAAATTATTTTATAAACATGCAAAAATATGATAAAATGGAGAAAATTGGTGAGGGCACTTACGGCACTGTATTCAAGGGCCGCAATCGAGACACTATGGAGATAGTGGCACTGAAAAGAGTCCGTCTTGATGAAGACGACGAGGGTGTGCCCAGTTCCGCGCTGAGAGAAATATGCTTACTGAAGGTTTGTTTTTCTGTTTCCACAAACAAAAGGTTTACTCAATGACTTCGCCAAATGTTTACGTCACATTTACCACCAGGAACTCAAGCACAAAAATATAGTTCGGCTCTGCGATGTGTTGCACTCCGATAAGAAATTAACTCTGGTATTCGAGCACTGCGATCAGGACCTAAAAAAGTATTTTGACAGTTTGAATGGAGAAATCGATATGGCTGTGTGTCGAAGTTTCATGTTGCAACTGTTGCGCGGCTTGGCTTTCTGTCACAGGTGGGTTGCTCAAGCAGTTGCAGCTGCACTTGCTTTTGGATTTAAATTTTGAAATGTTTATTTATTTATTTGTTGTAGTCACAATGTGCTGCATCGGGATCTGAAACCTCAAAACTTGCTCATCAACAAAAACGGCGAGTTGAAATTGGCCGACTTTGGTCTCGCTCGTGCTTTTGGCATACCCGTTAAATGCTATTCCGCTGAGGTGGTGACGCTGTGGTATCGTCCACCCGATGTGCTCTTCGGCGCCAAACTGTACACGACCAGCATCGATATGTGGTCAGCAGGTTGCATACTGGCCGAATTAGCTGATGCTGGACGTCCGCTGTTCCCCGGCTCGGATGTGCTCGACCAACTGCTGAAGATATTCCGTGTGCTGGGCACACCAACCGAGGAGTCTTGGCCCGGTGTTTCACATCTCTCTGACTACGTGGCGCTTCCATGTAAATATCTAACTAACAAAACAAAACGTTGACAAAATGTTGACAACATTTCATTTTCTGTTTCGCTTAGCGTTTCCACCAATTACATCGTGGAGCCAACTTGTACCAAGACTGAATACAAAGGGCCGTGATTTACTGCAAAAACTGCTTGTTTGCCGTCCGAATCAGCGAATTAGTGCAGAAGCTGCCATGCAGCATCCATATTTTACAGACAGCTCTTCATCGGGTCATTAATGTGGCATTCAGGTTAACTAGCTCTAGTTCTAACGACTGTTTCAATATTATTATATATGAATTTAATGTATATTTTAGGAATGTAATTTTTATTTATACACATTGTTTTTTATTCTCAATTCATTGCAATTTCTATTAGCATAGTTTTTACCAAAAATTATACCATGAGAAAAAAATGCCATCAGTTGTAATATTTGAATTATACATCATTAATTAAATTTAAGAATCAAATTTGCAACTGTACCTAGTTCACTCAATATTTATAGAATAAATCTTCACAAATATATACATACCTAATTATGTAAACAAAACTCCGTTTTTATCAGCAGCTAAAGAACCACACAGCCACTGCTAAGAGTTAAAGACGATGCGCACTGCGCACATGCGGGTCAATTCTGTAGCTGTTTAGTTACTTTTCGTGTTCTCGACAGACTGGTTGTCTCTCACGTTCTTACATATAACAACAAAAAAGGTGGCCTTCGTTTTTATAAATATTTGCTGCTTTGATAACGCAACTCAATAATTTAATAAAAAACGATACTTCTTATACGAGTGTTATAAAAATAAAATATCACCAAAAAAGGAACTTTTGAACCAGTTGCATTGAAAAATAAACCCGTGATCGAAATCGAGAATATTGCTGCAGTTGTAGTTCACCAATAATGACTTGGGGATTTGTGACCTGTGGCCCAAATGAGGCACTTGTCGTATCAGGTAAGTGTATTTATAAACAAAAGATTACAAATGGATCTCAAAAGTGTCAATAAATTGTTCTTGGGGCAGCACCCTTAAATGACGTCACTGCTTATCGATTTTTGTGTACAAGCAAATTGTAAGAGTCCGAAGCCATGCGTGCGCACCCAACGAACGCCGTTGCGGGAAAAAAAACTGAAATGTCAGCGATTTCTTATATGATTTTTGTTTTTATTGTTTGTGAACATAACCGAAACTTGTTTGTTTTTTATTTTATCCCGCTAGGATGCTTCTATATGAAACCATTGTTGGTGCCTGGCGGTCGAGCATTTGTCTGGCCGTCGATTCAACAAGTACAACGGTAATTAATTTAATCGACCTTGAGTTTTGACATCATGATATACATACATACATAACTGTAACTGTCTTTGCTTCAGCATTTCATTGAATACGATGACGCTGCAAGTGGAAAGCCCCTGCGTGTACACCAGCCAGGGTGTGCCAATCTCTGTGACCGGCATTGCCCAGGTCAAGGTGCAAGGCCAGAACGAGGATATGCTCCTGACTGCCTGCGAGCAATTCCTGGGCAAAACGGAGTCAGAAATTAATCACATCGCTCTGGTCACATTGGAGGGTCACCAGCGCGCCATTATGGGCTCCATGACCGTCGAGGAGATCTACAAGGATCGCAAGAAGTTCAGCAAGCAGGTGTTCGAGGTGGCCTCCAGCGATCTAGCCAACATGGGCATCACTGTGGTGTCCTACACCATTAAGGATCTGCGTGACGAGGAGGTGAGCCAATTAAATTGATTCCCCATATTCAATACACTACACATGTAGGTATTCCCTGGCCAGTGTTGACATCTGTTTGGGATCAACCATGTAGTTGTTTCTACAATTTATTTATTTCGAGTGCATCGAGAATTTCATTATTCATATCGTTTCAATATATCATAAAATTTCACTTTTCAATTGTAGAAAAACTTTCTGTTTTGCCTGAATTTTTTTTATCAACATTTCATAGACATACATATATATTATTTACTATTCTTATCTCATATCAACAATTACGAATGAAGTTGATATACATGATTTTTGCTTATATTTAGATTTTATTTTAAATTTATATAAAGAGGAAAAATCCCAAAGAACAGCCCGAAGGAAGCGGAATTAGCAACACTGGCTCTAAATAATTGTTTTTGTTTTATTGGCACTTCGTTTCTTTTTGAGTAACCTAAATATTATGTATTTTTGCATGTATGTACATATCGACTCAGGGCGACTCCAAGGTGCGTATATTGTGATCGGTGTTTCGGAGTCCACCTAATCGAAGGCATTGCGACTTGTGTTGTACTAAAACCCCTATATGTACCATCTTCTCAATTGACAGGGATATCTGAAATCGTTGGGCATGGCTCGTACAGCAGAGGTGAAGCGCGACGCTCGCATCGGTGAGGCAGAGGCACGTGCTGAGGCGCACATCAAGGAGGCCATTGCCGAGGAGCAGCGTATGGCGGCCCGTTTCCTCAACGACACCGACATTGCCAAGGCCCAGCGCGATTTTGAGCTAAAGCGTGCTGCTTATGATCTGGAGGTGCAGACCAAGAAGGCAGAGGCTGATATGGCCTACGAGCTGCAGGCGGCCAAGACCAAGCAGCGCATCAAGGAAGAACAGATGCAGGTGAAGGTTATCGAGCGCACCCAGGAAATTGCAGTGCAAGAACAGGAAATAATGCGTCGCGAGAAGGAGCTGGATGCCACCGTGCGCTGCCCTGCTGAGGCTGAAAAGTATCGTCTCGAAAAGCTAGCCGAGGCCAACAAGCTGCGTGTCGTGATGGAAGCAGAAGCCGAGGCTGAATCGGTTAGTTTACAAATAAATTTTTTTTGCATGAAATATTCCAAAACTAATTGCATTTATTTCAGATTAAAATCCGTGGCGAAGCTGAGGCGTTTGCCATTGCGGCCAAGGCAAAGGCTGAGGCCGAGCAAATGGCACAGAAGGCCGATGCCTATCGTGAATATCGCGAGGCTGCCATGGTGGAGATGCTGTTAGATACGCTGCCCAAGGTGCGCCGTGTCCCAATTATTGCAACAAGCATTGCCTCTAATTTTCTTTTTTTTTTTGTTTCCAGGTTGCCGCCGAGGTGGCTGCACCCTTGTCACAGGCCAGAAAGATAACCATGGTGTCCAGTGGCCAAGGCGAGATCGGTGCCGCCAAGTTGACCGGCGAGGTATTGTCGATTGTCAACAAAGTGCCGGAGCTGGTCAAGAGCATCACTGGCGTCGACATTGCCAGGGTACGTTCCAATTCTGAATTTATTTAAGGCGACAGCAAAACAACGGCAAACAGCGAAAATAACAAAAAAAAACTAAACTAAAACAAATGGCAATTAAAAGACTTGATAGAGAAATATAGCAACTTTATATGAAGTTCCACGATTACATACGTTTCGTCTGAAATGTGGCAATATTTATATACATATGCATATATATATATATATATTATATATATACTTGTTTTTGTTTTAGCTTTCTGATTTTGCGTTCTCTCCATACAACATACATATGATTTCGCCTTTAATTTGATTTTTTTCTTCGTTTCAGTCTGTGCATGCTGGCTAAATGTCTGAATCCAAAAATACTCTCCAAAATAAAATACCACTCCAAAATAAATTTCGAAACAAAACGAAACAAACAATTCTGCAAAATAGTTAAGACAAAGGGCATTTACTTGTTTACTTTCAAAAATATGTTTGTATGTACAAGTGTAATTTTGCACAAAAAATTAAATAGCAAAAACATATTTTGTATTCAATATTAATGTAAGAAATATAATTATATATGTATTTATATATGTCTTTATACAAGCGATCTACACAAAACTTATTTTAATTTCAAATAAATGCGGCAAACAGTCGCTACAGTTTACATTGCATTAAAAATTTTTGGCTGTATTTCCAATTTATCGATAGTTTTTTTCGTGCAACGAAGTCTCTGCACTAATTATCACACAACTCAGCACTTTTCGTATGCCAACGCTGCCAACGCGTTTTCATTACTTGAGTTGGCAGCCCCTGCGGACATTAAGCGAAATCATTTGTGGTTTTTGTACAAAAGTTGTGCTCGATTTTAAAAGGTTTTTTCAAGATATAAACGAGCCAATTTGTATAATTAAATTTAAAAGTTTAATCACAAATCATATACAATGGCTGATTCCAAGGGGTAAGTGTATATGTTTCAATAAACACCATAAAATGAAAGCCGACACTCAGTGCTGAGACAGCCACAATTTCGCGCAGTCATTGGCCGAGTGAGTGAAAAAAACCCAAAAGGCCACATCGGAAAATTGTGTGCAAGCTGAAGACAAATGCGCGCCATGTTATGTTGCTCAAATGAGAGAGTTTTCCGCATTAAATCTATGCACATTGTTAGTACTCTCAATACACTACCTAATTTATGCATATTGCGAAACTTGGACAATCACAATCCAAAAGAAAATCGCCATTTCCGTTCTTTTTGTTGTTTTTGTTGTTGCAGCCCTTTCTTTGTTGAGGGTAGAGGTGCAAATAGTTTGCCTTTAATTGAGAACCGGTAATCCATAAGTGAGTCCATGGACTTCCTGTCAGTTTGTCGTTAAATGTGTATATGAAAACGTTTTTAGCTTTGTTTTCTTTATTTCTTTAGTTAGTCAAAATTGAAAAAAAAAAAAACAAGGGGTTATAATGTCCAACGGCAATGGAGAAAATGCTGCCAGAAGCAGATCGCAACATGCGCTTGAACAGCGTATGGAGAACGATGTGCCTGACATGGTGCGTACTTATCGCAACGAGCTCGAGGAACAGTTGAAAATGAGCGATGCTCTGGGGCAATTTAGAACACAAGGTTCCATGGAGAAACGGTGCGGATGACACTGTTTTTTTTTTTATTAACTCTCGACTGTATTGCTTGTTTCAGCAGCGATGACCTGGCAACGGCAATTTTGAAACGCAAGGATCGTCCCAACCGTCTGATTGTCGAGGAGGCGCAGAATGACGATAATTCCGTCGTGTCGCTTTCGCAGGTATGTCGAAATCAAAATTTTATGAAAGGCCACGTCATCAATTGACATTTAAAAATATTTGAATGCTTAGGCGAAAATGGATGAGCTGCAGCTCTTCCGCGGCGACACCGTTATTCTGAAGGGCAAGCGACGTAAGGAGACGGTCTGCATTGTGTTATCGGATGAGACCTGTCCCGACGAAAAGATTCGCATGAATCGCGTTGTGCGCAACAATCTGTGCGTCCATCTGGCGGATGTTGTCTCCGTGCAATCCTGCCCGGATGTTAAGTACGGGAAGCGTGTACGCATCTTGCCCATCGACGACACTACCGAGGGCGTTACGGGCAATCTCTTTGAGATCTATCTGAAACCCTATTTCCTCGAGGCCTATCGTCCCATTCACATGGGCGACAATTTCATTGTGCGTGCCGCCATGCGACCCATTGAGTTCAAAGTGGTGCTCACTGATCCCGAGCCCTATTGCATTGTAGCGCCCGAAACGGTCATCTTCTGCGATGGTGATCCCATCAAGCGAGAGGTAAGCTGACTGAAAATTTTTAAGTGCGCGCAGCGCTGTGGATGACATGGCCTGGCTATCCCGGGTTTAACTGGTAATTGGGTTGATGTGGCCTATGTTGACGAGTAGGTTTAATATACCTGTATATAGATCCGTCTGTTTTCTGTAGTCCAATATTCCAAGGAATCGAGCATATTTTGTATTAGCATTCGATTCACTAAAGAAAGCATTCTTTTTGCCACGTTTAACCACTGTGCTGCGTTGACTTTTGGACTTTTTTTTTTGTTAAATACCCAATGAAAATTTCACGCTTCGCTATAGGAGGAGGAAGAGTCTTTAAATGCTGTGGGCTATGACGATATTGGCGGTTGCCGCAAGCAGCTGGCACAGATCAAGGAGATGGTTGAGCTTCCGTTGCGTCATCCCTCGCTGTTCAAGGCGATCGGTGTGAAGCCACCGCGTGGCATTCTCATGTATGGCCCACCAGGCACTGGTAAAACTCTGATTGCACGCGCCGTTGCCAACGAGACGGGCGCATTCTTCTTTTTAATCAACGGACCCGAGATCATGTCCAAGCTGGCCGGTGAATCGGAGTCGAATCTGCGCAAAGCATTCGAGGAGGCCGAAAAGAACTCGCCGGCCATTATTTTCATCGATGAAATCGATGCGATTGCACCCAAGCGTGACAAGACTCACGGCGAGGTGGAGCGTCGCATTGTGTCGCAGCTGCTGACGCTGATGGACGGCATGAAGAAAAGCTCGCACTTGATTGTCATGGCGGCCACCAATAGGCCCAATTCTATTGATCCTGCGCTGCGTCGCTTCGGGCGTTTCGATCGTGAAATTGATATTGGTATTCCGGATGCCACCGGCCGCTTGGAGGTGCTGCGCATACACACCAAGAACATGAAACTTCATGAGGACGTTGATCTGGAGCAGATTGCTGCCGAGACTCACGGTCATGTCGGTGCCGATTTGGCTTCGTTGTGCTCGGAGGCAGCGCTGCAGCAAATCCGTGAGAAGATGGATCTTATCGATCTGGAGGATGATAAGATTGATGCCGAAGTGCTGGCCTCGCTTGCTGTCACCATGGAGAACTTCCGGTATGCGATGACCAAGTCCAGTCCATCGGCTCTGCGCGAAACGGTTGTGGAGGTGCCCAACACCACCTGGACAGACATTGGCGGCCTCGAAAACGTGAAGAAAGAGCTGCAGGAGCTGGTCCAATACCCAGTCGAGCACCCCGACAAGTTCCTCAAATTCGGCATGCAGCCAAGCCGTGGCGTTCTCTTCTACGGCCCACCCGGTTGCGGTAAGACTCTGCTGGCCAAGGCCATTGCCAACGAGTGTCAGGCGAACTTTATTTCGGTGAAGGGACCCGAGCTACTGACCATGTGGTTCGGCGAGTCCGAGGCCAATGTACGCGACATCTTCGACAAGGCCCGATCGGCGGCGCCTTGTGTGCTCTTCTTCGACGAGTTGGACTCGATTGCCAAGGCTCGTGGCGGCAATGTGGGCGATGCTGGCGGTGCTGCCGATCGTGTTATCAATCAGATTCTAACCGAAATGGATGGCATGGGTGCCAAGAAGAATGTGTTTATTATTGGCGCCACCAATCGGCCCGATATCATTGATCCGGCCATTTTGCGTCCGGGTCGCTTAGATCAGCTGATCTATATTCCATTGCCCGATGATAAGTCACGTGAGGCTATACTCAAGGCTAATTTGCGCAAATCGCCGCTCGCCAAGGAGGTTGATCTGACATACATTGCCAAGGTGACGCAGGGCTTCTCTGGTGCCGATTTAACTGAAATCTGTCAGCGCGCCTGCAAGCTGGCCATCCGCCAGGCGATTGAGGCCGAGATACGCCGCGAAAAGGATCGCGCCGAGAACCAGAATTCCGCAATGGACGTAAGTGCGATCGCATATTGCTCGTGTGAGGAATATTTATGTTTGTCTAATTATTATTTTGAAGATGGACGAGGATGACCCAGTGCCGGAGATAACGCGTGCCCACTTTGAGGAGGCAATGAAGTTTGCTCGTCGCTCCGTGTCGGACAACGATATACGTAAATACGAGATGTTCGCCCAGACTTTGCAACAGTCCCGTGGATTTGGACAAAACTTTAGGTGAGTTGATCGAATTTAAATTGATGCCTTATATCTAAGAGGGAGGATATTTATTAACTTGTCTTTCGCAATTCATTACAGATTCCCCGGTAATGCCGGCAACACCTCAGGGTCTGGCACCAATATGCCAGTTAACTCGCCAGGCGACAATGGCGATGATGATCTTTACAGTTAGATTTCTAGTTTTACAAAAGACAAAAACCACAATTTTTAAATGAATTTTTCCTCCTAAAACAACAAAAACTAAAACAAAACAGAACCGAACAACAACCACAACAGCAGAAACAATTTTAAAATCATTCAGCGTGGAGCAGCAGCAACAGCAAACAGTAAAAAACAACAAAAACACAGCTCAACAACAAAAGCAAGAACAACATACAAAATTAAAATAATTCGATAAAAAAAAATTTGATACCAATTCGTGGATCAGATTGTAATTTGTAATTGGCGCATTTCAAAAAAACAGAAGAACTTTAGCCTCACTTGTCATCCGATATTGGAGTTCTATATACATTATAATGATAATAAACAATACACATATACACATACATATAACGATAAATACATACATATATTAAACATCTTAAAATTATAAGTGTATTTGGAGCTACATTTTTAAGTGAATAAAAATTATAAAGTCGGATCATTTGTATTTGGTAATTAGTAAAGAGTGCTCGATTCGACGAAACTCTGTAAACATACAGTAAAGCCCGATTTATTGGTGTAGGAGTGCTATGGCTAACAGATAGCCAGTAGACGAATACGTATATGCTTATCCGGAACATTAATTTTATAGGATTGCAACTGACTTCTGAAATAAAAATAATAAATACTGCAAACGATTTAGTGTTTTTATCGCTTTTATTAAACTTGTATTCATTTCGTCATGTTTGCCTCGGCATTTTGCTTTTTGCGACACAACGCGGTATCTGAAGAATATTTTCACAATACTATAACTTAGTATGCTATATAAGATTTATCCATGCCAATTGTTGCTGCGCTCAAATGACACAAATTCAAATCAATCTTTTTTTGGCATTGGTTAAATGAAAAGCAAATAATTTGAAGAATTCTCCACTTCTTTTTTTAAGCAGCTTCTGTGTGGCGTTTCTCAATTGATTGATTTAATTTTCCTTAATTTATAAACGCCTATTGCAAAGTTTCAATGAAATGTTCTTTTCTTTTTTGTTTTTTGCCGTGTCTACATTTTAAATATGCTCATTAAATACATACATACATATTTATTTTGATTTTTGTATTTTTTAATTTTATTTTTTGTTACACATACATAATTAAATACGCTTTATGCATAATTACAACACAACAGTTAAAATTGAAATATGTTTTAATTATTAGCGCGTTTCCATTTCAAAATTCATTTTTGCTTATTATTCATTTTAATTTTCACGATTTCGTTTTTTATTTTCTTTGAGCTTTGCTTGTTGGTTGTTTGTTTGTTTCTTTGTCATGTGTGTGTGTTTGTGTGTGTGAATATATTATGCCTGTCGATTGTGCGTGTGTGTTTGCGTGTTGTGTTGTTTTTTTTTTGTTTTTTTTTTTTTTGTAGAAGAAAATGGCCAGCACTTTCAGCTTTCTTATATGTTAGCTATCATATTTTATTTGTTTCTCATTTTATTTTGATATATTTATGCTTTCTTGTTGCTATGAAGGTTTTTTGCTTTGTTTTATTTTATTATTTTTTTTGTCAAGATTTTGTTGCTTTTAAAGTCTGGAACATAGACTAGACACCAATTATATAGGATTAAATATATTTACTTTAAATTTTTCGCATGTTTTTTTGTTTTTTGATTGTTTTTCTTTTATTTATGTCACGTGTAACAAGTTTTTAGTTTAATGATATTTGCATTTCTTATGTTTGTTATATTTTCTTTTATTCATTTTGCATATATTTTTTGTGAACACCTTTCGACTGTTGGTATGCCAGTTAAATTGTTTATTTGTTTTTACATAACTACAAAGTACATTTAAGTAATTTGTTATCGATTAACGGTCTAAGATTGGTTTTAGTTACGCATTTTACAAACAATAAAGTAACGTTTATAAAGTACTGGAGTTTGGGTTTACCATATTTTAAGCTCATTCAGTTTATAAGTAGTATATTTAAATACAGATACATGTACATGATATATATATGTTCATTTGCACATGTTTGTGTGGATAGAGTATAGCTTGGAGCTTAGAATGGAGAGGGGGATATAAGTGGGATAAGGATAAGTGGGAAGGGGTACGGGGTAAGGGTGGGCAACTATTTGAAATTGCAAAGTAGAACTCTACTAAGTACACATCTAGGCCATTGATATTGCTTTGCTTTTGCGCTACGCTTCGCTCTAACTACAATACTATATGGTACTATATGGTACTCATGTCATGGCCCATACAAGGCTTTTCTATACCATACCAATACCATTTGTTAAGAACTGAGCAGATCTGCACCATATGTGTATATACTTGCTCCGTTAGATATATGTATGTATGTATGTACATATATCGTATCATATCATAACGTATCGTGTATTGAAAGTTTTGTTTTCTAAGTTTGATCCCATGCAACATATATAATTGATTGTGCCTTTAGCCATTTGCTTTGTAGAGCCGATTGAAATTTAAATGAAATTCGTAATAGATGGTATAATTAAATTTCGCTTATATTGAGATCGTTTTGTTTTTATTTAACTGAACTGCCAACAAATTTTTTTTTTTTTTTGGAAGATCTAGTTACTGGCTGGCTGGAAACTCAAAAACGTGGAGTGCTTCAGTGTTTTTGCATTTCGAAGAGGTGTTGGGGCCATAACATTATCTTTATGCGTGTCTCAAATATATATTCAAATAATTTCAATGGAGTTTTATTGCGCAACATTTGCCAGCTGCTTTTTGATTTACTTTTTTTTTTTTTTTTTTTTCTTGTTATTTGTAAATACTGCAGGCAGCAATTTTTACATATATAGACTAGTACAATGATTTATTTTGTTTTACTTTACTTTATAAATAAATAAGATTTGTTGTATGCATATGTGTAGGTTTTACTTTATATAAGTATTTAAATTTGTGTGTTTGTAGATATAAACTCTTTGCTTGATGTGTTTCCATTTGCGCTTATTTGATATACACATACTTACATATACATATATATTTATATATATATATATATATATATATACATATATATATGCAAGTTGCAAGTTTCATCATTTGATTTATCCCATCAACTTGCTTGATTTGTTATTTTTCTTTCGATTGTAAACTTATGCCAAAAACGAGTTTTGTTTGTTGTTTTTTTTTTTCGATTTTTAGTTTTTTCTGCTATATATTGTGCTAAATTATACGTAAATCAAGCGATAACAAATTAGTAATATAATAATCATAATAATAATAATAATAGATAAAAATAAGAAAAACAAGACTATGAACTATGCACTTAACATTTTTCTTCGAGCTAATGACACACAAAAAATTGGTTTTGTTATAAGTTATTTTTTCTCTTTCTTTTCAATTAAATACATTAAATTACAAAATTGCTAATACATACATACAATATTTGTTTAAGTGTGCGTGAGTGTGTATGTAAAACATCGCATATAACGCAAATAACATTATGATTATCATTATCATTAGCGTATTATCGTAATCATTGTTTTTGTATTTCATTAACCAGCCTCAGCTTAAAACATAATTAAATCAAGTTCTTTACTTTTATATATATATAGGGTCTGCGTGTGTTGTGTGTATGTTTGTGTGTGTGTGTGTGTGTGTGTGTGTGTGTGTATGTGCGTGTTTGTTTGGTTTGCGCTTGTATTGGTAATGATGCTGCATTGCATGTTTGTTATTGCTGTTGTTTTTTTTTAATGTTGCTGCTGCTTGTTGGTTGTTGTTTGGATGTCTTCGTTTAGTTTGTGCAGAGTCCTCTTCAATCCATTAGCCTGGTTGTGGTTGTTGTAGCTGCTTTTTGTTGTAGTTGTTTGTTGTTGTTGTTGTTCAGACTTTTTATCGTGTATCGGTGATATTATTTTTGCTGCCAAATATTTTAACCAGCTGCGATTCATAGTCATCAATGTTGCGCTTCATAATATCCATGCAGGGTCCGAGCAGACGCTCAAATGCTCTCACATCCAGAACTGTTAATCAGAAATCAAATATATGACAATTATTTACGATGTAAAAGGAGATGAGAGTATTTTTGTGGACATGCCTTAACCTTCATGAATAACGGCTAATAATAAAAATGATAATAATAATAATGTTAGTAAACATGACAGTAAAGTTATGATTAAGGCCATAGATCACAGCCGTTGACCCACAGGAATTCACACTTCCCTTACATATTTATATATTTATGTGGAATGTTCATATGCTTATGTTGGAACCCGTTGCCATTAACCACAGGCGCCTCAACTCATAAATATTGTATAGAGCTGCGCTTACCAATCACACAATGGAAACGTTTTTTTCTTTCGATTTTTTGTGTTTTTTCCCGTTTTTTTGTTTTTTTTTTTTGATTGTGTTATGCCTGTGTCAGCAGCAGACATTTTGATGTGGCTTGGGAAACGTTGCGTATACGTGCTATTTTTTGTGCCAATCTGAATGTGTGTGTGCGAGTGTAAGTGTGAGTGTTTTTTATATATTTTTTGAAGTAAATAAAAAGTGCATATAAATTGATGTTTACTTCGCATCCGAATAATTTTTAATGACTCCATTTTTACACAAACTGTCTCTCTCTATCACTTTCTCTCTCTCTCTCTCGTTTGCTTCACAATAAATTTTTGTCACAAAAATCACCAAAAAATATATGATAATAATAACGCTTGAGTGATTTCACAGATTGGTGTGGCGACGGGCCATTTCGGTGAACATTTGCTCGTACATCAGAATGTTGCGCTTGAGCACGTCGGTGAGGAAGCCCAGGATGCGCTCAAAGGCATCCGTGTCTAGGACTAGGATGGTATTTCAATTAGGGCTACAACCTTACAACACTACAATCGAAATATTAATCAGGGGGCGGAGGTGCTTATACTTATTATAAAAACATTGTGCAGTTTGCAAATACAATCTTTGCAAATACAATCTTTATATTTATATATGTGATATTAAAGTGATGTATTCAAAGTTGCCTCTTTTATAAAAGAGTATTGTTGTTTGAGAAGACACCCCGCCCCCCTAAAGGCAATACGTTAAACATAAAGTTAACAACTAGGTTAGCAGGCTATCAAAATAGGCGCGCAGATCGAGTTCCAGGTAGCGATAGTCACGAATGCCGCACTGCAGGAGGCGGCTGCAGCTGCCCAGGAGTCGCTCGAAGCAAACCACATCCAAAACTACACAACAACATTACAGAAAAACACAAAACAGACACACACAGCACAGCACAGAAAGCGACAAGCACAAACACAACACGAAACAACAACAACAACAACAACGACAACAGTGCAAAATGGGCATCGGGGGATAAGTGCGTAAACAAAATATGCGATAAACAGAAAAGAAGAACAGAAAATAAACGAGAATAAGCATTAGTAGTGCTGGCCAAAAGCAAGTCCTTTAAGTGGCTTTCAGTGTCACGAACTTGGCTCGCAGATGACTTACATGCGAGCTTAACGACGCCACCTGTGGCGTAAACGGATGCGGCACGTGGCCGATGTGTGACCAGGGCCAGTTCGCCAAAGTACTGGCCCTTGCCCAGTTTGGATATCTCGATTTCCGAATCGTCCTGATCCATCCGCACAGACACGGTGCCATCCTCAATGAAGTACATGCCATCAGCAGCGTCACCTGCGCAAATATACCAAACCAATCCAAAAACTCTTAGCCATTAGCAGATAGTTTTTGGGAGAACTTGTGCTTACCCTGCTTGATGATGCGCTGACCATTCTCGTATGCCTTGGACACCAGTGCATCGGCCAGATTCATGCGCTCGTAGTTCTGTAAATATCGTAATCATATATATTCAATATTCGGGCTTGGCTTATTCCAACTCTCTGTGCTCACCTGCAGGGCCTTCAGCATGGGCACATTGTTCAACAGCTCCTCGTACATTTTTCGCTTCTTAAACGCCGACTTGAGCAAAATGCGTCGGAATGTCTGGCGATCCATGGCCCAGAGTAGACCAACGGTTTCCGCCTGCACGGTGGCCGCTCTGAACATTTTTAAAAAAGAAAACCTTAATTAATATCGATTTTGCCATTTGGATACTCACATAGCTTCTTTTAAATAATAACATATTTCAGAAGCGAAGCCATGTTAACCAATGAATAATAATTGAAAACACCTTTCTGGATTTATTGTCATCTTAAAATTACCCATAAAATCTAGTACTACTCGATCTCACACCTACCCCTCACAATAACCCCCTCTCATAATAACACGCTTAAATAAAATTGGTGGAAATAGCCAAAAGTGTTGAGACAGAATTGAGAAATTAGCACATTTCGTGAACTGCCAGCGGCGGGTGTAAATAATTCGATAATTCGATACTTCGATATTTATCTGGTGGATGTGAAAGGCCTATTTGGAGTGGAATATTTGCTTACCTGGGCATATTGTAGAGCAGCGCTAGTTCACCAAATAGTCCGGTGTGGTTGTAGGTGCTAATGTGTTTATCATTTATGTAGACTTTGTAGATGCCACTGCGGAACAGACGCGACAATTAATCAATGGGAATGTGGCAACCAAATAAGTTGAAATAAATTCAAATTAATGTATGCAAATTTGTGTATGTGAAAAATATTGCTGCCTACTTCGACGAAGCGAGCGCGTCGCACATGACGTATACGCAATTTAGGGGCATTATTCTATCATTTTGTGGCACTTACGATTCAATAACATAAAAGTTATCACCATCATCGCCCTGGCGTATGATGAAATCGCCTGGTTCCACCTTCCGCTCGAACATCGCATCCAGCACTTGGTTCATCTGTGCAAAAGCAGAAAACAACAGAGACAGAAATCAGCCAGAAGGCATTTACAGAAATAGAAGTGGGAGTGGCATCCACACAACCAGCTCATACTCATCCACACACAGAGGGGTGAAACCGCAAGCAACGTGTTTCGGCTTTTGCGGCTGTCTGAGCTGAAAGAGCTCTCTTTGCCTTTGTGTGGCGTGGTAAGGGTACATGCCACAGATTTATGAGCTTGATACGCACCTGTTCCTTCTCCAGCGAACGGAAGAGTAGCACATTCTTCACAGACTCGACGAGACGCGCCCGCTGGTCATCTGTCTTGGGGAATATGGCAGTGGCGCCCTCATCATCGTCGTCCGCCTCCGGATCGTAAGCCTCGGCGAACACGGATTTGCGACGTGTGCTTTGTACTATTGGTGGTTCGGCTGTAAATATTACGGATTAAGACATTAATGCTTCAACTACATCATACGAAAATGAACATATTTTTTAGATGAAAAGTGTGTTATAATTAGAAAAACACTTACAGAACCATAGATAATAAATAAAATAGTTTGAATAGTTCCCTTTAAAAACCATTTATTAACTCGCTGTTGGCCCAAATAAGAGTAAACCTTTTCTGTTTTCTGGGATAAAAGTGTTTTGTGAAATGTGCCTAATTAATGAAAATGGCCAGTTCATTTGGTTGTTGGCTGGCCTAAACGCTGGCTGTGTTGGCTGTGCATTAAGTAGATGTCTCCATTGAGGCCAATGTCCTTTGTTTGTCTTTCATGTTTGTGCTCATCAACTAAAGTATACAGACACACAAGAGCAGATCCACTTTCTGGCTTCATGTCACACATTAATTTCATTAAATAAGCGGGGGCAGGAGCGAAAAGAGAGGTCTAGCGGACTGATAGACAGGAATTCACTGATGATTAGAGACTATGATGAGTTGAGTTGAGTTGAGTTGAATGCTGCCGGATGCGCTTCCACTCAACATCGGCCCATACCCATCATCCTCATCACCGACATTGTCATCTTGAGGCCATCATTGTATTAGCTGGGGAATGTGCTTGGGAGTACTCATAACAGACAGACAGACACACACACACACACACACACACACAACTGCTTTGCGTCAGCATTTGGTTTAAGTGTTGTTTTTTTGCTAACCAGCTGCGTCAAGTTTGCTGGAAACTGACATAAAATGCACTCGCTCTGAATGAAAATGAAACGCAAAACAAGCACAAGCAGAGTGGAGAGATAGGTAAGCGCGAGGGGGGGGGGGGTAGAGAGAGAGAGAGAGGAGGAGAATGGGCAGTTTCTGAACGAAGGCTGTCCAGCTGCCCACACATCAGGCGCGAGAGATGTATAGATGACTCTGCTAGGTGTGTGTGTGTGTGTGTGTGTGTGTGTGCAAGCACACATAAAAAGAAGATAAACAGAGACTAGAGAATTATATACATATACAAGAGCGATATTTAAGAAGAGTGTGTTTCTTACATATGTATGTATGTATATATGTATGTGTATCTGCATTTGCAATAATTACGCCTAGTTGGCAGTTTTACTACTTGCACTCCCAATGCTCCGATGATATATTTATTAGCACCAGCAACAACAACAACAACAACGAAATAAACTCGCTTTGCTGCATTCGCAGACAGTGAAATGTTTGCAATTCATCAGCGCGCAAAGTTGAGACAAACGAGACAGTTGCGATGGGATAAGTGAAAACAACTAAAACAATTGTAGCAATTATTCATTTTTCCAGCACACACACACACACACACGCACAAAGTCTATATGTACAACTGTATACATACGTACTTTATCAATTATTTTTTACGACCACATCTTTACACGTTGCCAACTAGACAAAACTTTATATTTATTGCATTTATGTCTTTTGCAATGAACTCAAAGAAATTAGGTACTAAATTTGGTATTTCTGCATCGAACACAGTGCAGCAGAGCAAAATATTTAGAGTAAATATATAAATATATAAAATATATATATATTTATAGTTTTATATTAAAAGACTGTCTAATTTAGTGCTTACAAATGTTCTGAATTAGGTATCTTTGGAGTAGAAAAGCAGGACAGAATAGATTTCATCAATTCAACGACACTGACTAAATTTTGGCCAAGTTAAGATTAGTCTATATATTGTTTACCTGCCACATAATAATTAATCATTTTGTCGAGTACTTATTGCTGTTGTGTATCTATTTTGTGATTTTCAGTTTGTGGCTTGCATCATCCAAATCTGTAGATCAACAGGTACAATTATCTATAAAGCTATAATTGTGCGTGCGACGTGTGTGACCAAAATATATATTTTTTGTATTTTCTTATTTGGTATGTTGTTATTGCTTTTTTTTGTTGCTTACCGGCCAATAAATTGGTAGACACTTGCGTAGACATTATGCACTGCACTCAATTTTTGTTTATGGCTTTTCTCGCTAGATTTGTTTTTGTGTCTGAAATATAACGAAAAGCTGCAGTTGCAAGTTTTTTTTTTTGTATCTATTCAATAGCCTCGCGCAAATCAAAAACCAGTTGTGCGCGAACACGTTTTGGAAAAACTGCAACTGAACTGCAACACAAGGTGAAAACTCAAAACACACTCAATAAATATGAACTCAAAAGTATCGACTGTCGCACGCGGCGTATGCGTAATAAATATTTATGCACCTGGCCTACACTGCGGAGTGTTGACTGTCTTGTTTTAGGTTCGAGCTGGCAAGTTTTATTTCTCAGCAAAAATCAGCGATCCGAAATCGCAGTGGGCACTTCACAATTTAAACACTTTAGCAACTTATCTTCGACAGCAAGCAAGAAAAGATACAAAAATATCTGTTTGCAATGCGATGGTTAAAAGTCTTGTCAAGTGGGATACTTGCCATTTGAATGGTTTCACACACTATCGAGCACACATTTATATATGTGTGTATATATGTATTGTCTTGGCGTTATCCTTGAGCTGAAGCGGTTAAAGGACGGAGCAGCAAACTCAATTGTAGTAAAGTATTTATTACAGCTTGCTTTGTGGCAGGATGAGGACAACGCACGGATGTTAACGGCAAGATTGCGTCGGAGGAAGGGCGGAAGTAGCGACTTACTATATATATAACACAATTATGTGTGGACATACTATATATAGAGCATATACAGCTGCGAAAAAATAATGGCATCACAGGAAATGTTTAATAAGGTGTCCTTATTACATTTGCAACTCACAAGGAACTTTAGATTAGTAAGACAAAAGGAGGAAGTATCCTCATACTCAATATATAGCATATAGGTATATAATATACAACATATATGTATGTGTGTGTGTTGCCTTGTTGTCCTGTGTTTCAGCTTTGTTTTCATTTCATTAGTTTTGCTGCTTTGAAGCTTTGATTTCAAAGGACATTTCAAAACGGCAACCATTGCCTGTGGTATTTATTGATGTCAACATTTTGTGCAAATTTTTCACTAATCGATGTGAAACTGCAAATTGAGCACTTTATTAACGATATTTAATATTGGATTTAGTGAAGTGCCCGTAAATTGTTATATAATTTTTTTGTTTGGCTTAAATATGGTTTTAAGACCAAACGCACACACAGCAACACAAACACACTGTAATAAAAACTTGGCTAACACGCGCGGCCAAATTTAATTAAAAAATGGCAAATAAAAAGTTGACTGAATTAAGTTCGTTAACGGAATGAGAAATGGCGACGATGACGCGAATGAGATTTGCAATGTGAATTGTAATGGGATGATGATGATGATGATGATGATGATGACGACGATGATGATGATGATGATGTTGATGGTGACACGCTGTTAGTTAACTGACTGACTGACTGACTGGTTGACTGACACTCTCTCTTGTGCGCGGATTGAGGTTTAGTTAACGACTAAAGCCACTGTCGTTGCCGCAGCAGCCTGTGAGCCAGGCCACAAATGCTTGCCACAAGTCGTCAAAATGAAAGGCGGAAATAGTGCCTGTAAGTAGGCAACAGAACAAGAGATAGATGTGCAGATGTGTGTGTGTGTGTGTGTGTGTGTGAGTATGTGTGTGTTGGATATATATATATATATATATATACATATAGATAAATACAGACACACACATGAAAAAATTGTTTTTCCCTCTGTCTGTTGTATGTGAATAAGGGAGAGAGCGTCGCTTTGTCTCGATTAACATGAGCATTTGTTTGCTGCTGTTCTTGTTTTATATTTATCGTTAAGCGCAACAGGAGGCACAAACACACACACACACACACACACACACACACACACACGCACACACACACATACGTAGGGAACATGACCAGCCATTTCCGTGCTGCTGCAAACGCCGCTGGCATGTCAATAATGTTCAAAATGTAGCTTGCAAGCCAAAGCCATAACAGCGCATGGGCGTGGCAGCTACGGCCACCCCAGCACCCTCCCTGTTTCTGTGCCTGCTGAAGCGCAAAACTGCGGAGCTACCACCGCTGCTGCTGCTGCTGCTGCTACGGCTGCTCATCCGCATGCTTCAATGGGCGCCCATTGCTTTAACTCCACACTCTCTCATCTCACATCCGTCTCATTTCCTCAACCTTGCCGTCTCGCTTGTGCCGCTTGTAATTTTTTGTGGCCAACGTGAGCGTTAATAAAATGTACGACAAGCTCATCACATACACACACTCATTCACACACACTCTGGCACACACCTTATTAGGCCACAATTTGGCACCCGCAAAAAATTGCTAAACGTATACTTAATATTTCATGCAAGTATTTTCTCGACTGCGCTATTTATGAGTGCGTGCGGCGCTTAAAGCGTATTTAAATCAAAACAGCTTCTCCTTTCCATAAATAGACATCAAAGCACTGCAAGGGGTGTGGCACACACACACACACTCAAACACATGAGAGCTATTTGCGTTTTGCGCTTACGCTCAGCTGAACTTTTGAGGGCTTCACTGAGCAAAGCCAAAGACAAATTTGTGGCAGCTGCGGCAACAGCAACAGTAAAAAACGGGGAAAACGATAGTGAGACGAGTCTAATGCAAACTTCAATTAAAAGACAGGCTTGTTTTCTAACTATATCTATAATTATTTATAAAAGTGAATGTTTTTTATTGATCAACGGACTCAGATTATTCTAAGCTTGCATACTCAGTTTTTACATTAGAATTTTACTAACCAAATTCCACCCGACGGCTTAAAGAAAAGCGGGACAGTTGGACTTAAATGAAACTCTTTTTAAGGAAAACATGCACAAAAGTTTGGCCTTAAAATACTAGTGCTTTAAGCTAATTTAAGCTAGCATAGATTGGCAATTGAAAATTTATTCACTTGCTTCAGATTTCTTTAACGAAGAATTCATTTTTCCTTAATCCCCTCTTCCAACCAATTTAATAGAAAATTAAAATAAAAGCGCTGCCTGACAATTTTTAAAGAAAAGTGCAATTTAAAATACTTCGACAAATTCGCTTAATTTTGAACATCAATGATATGTGTCAAGTTGAGCGACCAGTTTGGACGCAGTTGATGTCCTACATAACCGTTATTTACAATTACTTCGAGACGTAAATCGCATCGCACATTGGAGAACTGAATCCTGAGCTGAATCCCCTTTGGGTATGTATTATCTCTTTCCTGCCTTATAACCACTTTCATCTTCCCCAATCCACATACAATTGAATGTTTCGGCGGCGAACTGTATTTATTACCAAATTAATAGAAATTATTTGGCACAAGTGTTGGCTTAAACAAAGAAATGACAATTTATTTATGTTTTTTTGTTGTTGTGTGCAACTACTCACAAATATAGTTATAGTCAGAGTTTATTTAACATAATTACAAATATACATGAATATTGGGCAACTTGGGAGACCGAGTGACCGATTAGCTCTCGCATATTTATTAAAAAACAAAAACCATAAAAAAACATGATTATCATTACTTTTAACTTTACGAACATCAAAATGTAATTTTTATATTCAATTCAAAAAAACTACCATTTCTGTTAGTAATTGAGATATGTATATACATATATGTATATATATAGGAATAGAGGAAAGTTGAGGTTGTTTGCAAAGCTCTTGAGCTGTGTGCGCAATTAATTGATTTTTAATGACAGCAGGACTCTAAATGCAGGATGCCCTGCTAAACACTTAAAGAAGAGCAAGACAAATACAAATCTCAGAAAAAATCGCAATTAAATATGGAAAAAAAGTCTTAAAATTAGAAAATATATTAATAAAAGATACGATTTTTAAAAAGTAGAAACGATTTATTTACAGATAAATTCCTTTCTGAAATTCGGAATATTTTAATGAAATTGGCTCTCTCGAGTTGAAGTTTAGCTGTTGCCAATAAAACAGCATGGAAAATCAACATGTTTTTCTAAATTTTTGAAATACTTGCTAGTTAAGAAAACAAGAATTCTGATCATAAAGTCAGATCTTTCCTTTGTAGCAATATACACCTCTAATAAGGCGAAAGAAATGAGTGCGTTATTTTTTTGAGTGCAAGAGCAAGTTGAAGAGCAAGTCACATTCGCACAATTGACACGGTGTTCCTTGAGCCGTGCTGCGTGTTTGATTAACCGGAAGATAAACACGCAACGCGGCAGCATCTGAAGAGTGCAAGGAGCGAGGAGCGAGGAGCAGCTGCTGTTCCAGGTTCACTGTGTTCAGTGTCCTGTGCTCCGCTGCTGTTGTTGTTGCTGCTGACAGCTTTATCAACATTATTATTTAATTTGCTTTGGCTGCTGCTCGAAGATGAATGTGGCATGGATGCACGGATACGGCTGCGTGTCCAGCTGGCGCTAATTGTCTGCACACGTGCGTCGCATTATGGCAAATAATGAGACACAGATACACACACCAAAATGTTAAACAGTTTCAAGTTGGCAACAAGTAAAACTTTTGGCGCCGCAGAAAAAAACAAAAACTTTTCAATTTGCAACAACAACAACAAAACCAACTACAAACTCGGTTACCATTTTTTTATGGCTTTTTTTTGGGGCTTTCTGTTTTATTATTAGAATTTAGTGCAGGGCTTAGGCCAAAATCAAGGGCCGGAGATTATTTTGCGCGCTGCCACGTCTGACGTCAAATTGCATGACGATGGTGGCAGACCCCTCTCCCCCTTCCTCCTTCGCCTTGACATAAGTTGGGCAACTAAAAATAATATCTCGGGGGCTAAAAGCAGCTGCAGTTAAAGCTGTTAATGCCTTGCCGCGCAATGTGGCAACAATTGACGCACAAATATGACGAGACATGAAACTAGTTGACCCTCAACGGAATTGTACCTCTTGTTGCTATTGTTATTGTTGTTGTTGTTGTCAGGACACGCAATGTTCGCATTGCTCATTTGTAGGTAGGCATATTTCAAGGCGTAATCAAGCAGGAGGCAATATTGATTTTACTATACAAAGATGAGTTTGTTAGGCAATATGAATAAATATTTGTTACGAAATGTTGAAATGTTGTGCCTCCAAGTTATGCAAAGCTTCAGCCGAAAGTAGTCACCATTAACAACAATGATAATATTTGTATTATTTTTTTTTTTGAATAAAAACTCAACTCAAATTCACAGTCAGTATAAAAATGGTGCTCATTTTATATAAAATTAAAGGTAATTTAGTTAGACTCCCAAAAAGTTTAAGCCTGTATATGTAGCATCAGAATAGAATTAATTAATGGGCTATATTGAAAGTGTTAAGCATTTGAAAATAATTAAATAACTTTCTACATTTGTATCAAATCAAATCAATCGGAAATACACGACACATCAAGCCTTCATTTATGACTTGCTTAAATATTTATAAATATTTGATTGATTTTGCAATCATAACTTTCGTTCTTTTCCCATCAACTCAAACCATCTAGGAAAGGAGATAAATCTTGATTCAAATCTTGTATAAACTACCCTAAAAACATTCAAGCTCAAAGCTACAATTGTAAAGAATAAAAATTAATGTAATTTTTAAGCAATTCACAGAAGAGCTCAAAAAACTCTCTACTTTAAAAACTCTCAAAAACTATTTAAGAAGTCTCAGTTTTTATCGAAATTTCCGACTTACCGTCGCCATCTTGTGAGTTGAGGCTTATCTGGTCATCGGCCCCATTATCAGTGCCTGTGGCAGGCCGAGTTGCCTGCAGTTTGTTGAAGTATTCGGCGGCAAAGTCAAGCAGATCCGGTGGCTGTTCGACCAGGTACGAGATGGAGAACTGCAACAGCACCTCTTTGAGCTCATCAGGCACCTGGATGCGTCGACTGGAATCCGTGGACATATTTGTGCTGTTGTCATGTACAAAGAAATACATATAAAGTTTGTATGAGAGAAATATTTCAAAAAAATATACTGATGTGTATTTTATATGGACTGTGTTTATGAAGAGTTTATCAGCCAATATTTATTTGTGAAAATAAATTTAAATATAGATTGATAGATTACACCAGCGAGGGGTGCCACTTGACTCAATTGAATTTCCAGCTAAGAATATTTATGTGGCCTTTTTCATTTGAATTTAAACTAATAATCTAATTTTTTCCTTTTTCCAGAGAAACGTCACTGGAACTGGAAATGTAAACATAAAACAAGGTTCTCTTTGCAGATATTTAGTCGAAATCGGGGGCAAACAGCTCTCTTGTGTCAAGTGTCAAGTGTAGGGCATAAATATAAATATAAATATATACATATATATAAATATACAAACATATATCATAGTGCCAGCGATTGCCAAATCAATTTACGTCTAATTGCAACAAAGCAACAACGGGAGAAGTCAAGCGCTGACATAAGAGATAATCATAACACATATATATATAAATATATATATATGTATATATATTTATATATATGTATATATATATATATTCGTGTAATTTGTCAGACCCGTTTGTCTGTCCTCGAGTCAGTTGAGTGGCCCCCTAGTCCGACCAGCGATTTGCTCATTTCTAAGGCAACCCACGGAAGTTATGTTCATGTGTATCTATATATCTATATATCTATATATGCCCGTGTCCAGCAGCAACATCGTCAACCGATCATCAAAACATGTAAACGGCAGAGGCTCCAAGTGCAGCTATTATCATAATACCATAGCTCATTCTGGTGGCATCTGCGTCAGCGCTTATTGGCGCGTGATTCAACGTTGCACAATTGTCTTCTTTTTATTTTTTATTTGTAATTTATGTATTTTTTGAGATTTGTTGTGTTCGTAGAAAACGAAGAACGTGAGCTGCCTGCTAATTATATATATATATATATATATATATATATATACTTTATATATACATAATGCACTTGGTACACGCTTGTCAATATAATGAAATTTTGACACAAAATAAATTTCTGTAATCTGCCTCAAGATATGGCCAAACTATGCGCTGGCAATTTTTAAGTTTTGCATCTTAATAAAACTTCAAAGCTTGTCTGATTTTGCAAATAAGTTTTGCGATTGCAAGTTTTAATGTGTTTGCTGCGATTTGGCAGGAACTCATCAACAACATTCGTGTTTTGGCCTATTTAAGGCATTAGACCTACAAGACTAACTTGACTTAACCTCAACTGGCTGCTCTCCTCACACTGGCTGTTGCAGCGAAAAGTTGCTCCTTTCAACAAAGCACTTATCTGCACACGAGCTGAGGCATGAATTTCTGGGACGCCGAAGCAATCCTTACTTTTGCAAATAGTTCGCGAGGCAGTCGCTTGAGAAATCTGTGAGAGAACTTCATTGTGAGGGAAAAGCCAGCCGCATAAATATTTATAAGTCTGCGCCAAATATGCGTAATTATGGAAATTGCGCATCGAGTTACAGTTATTGTTGTTTCGCTCCACGCCCACACTAAGCAGAATTTTCCCCAGCAGGCTGCCCCTGCTACCATCGCAGCCTTGATTTTGGTTGCGCTGCTGAAAAGTTGGCCGCAACATTTTATTTGTCGTAATTTTGAAAATTAATTTTTGCCCCGGCTGGCAGAGGAGCAGTTAAGGAATTGTTGTAGTTGTTGTTGCATGTTTACAGTGGATCAACACACCCACACCCACACCCACACACACATACACATACACACGTACAGTTTGTTTTCGAGACAAACTTTTTCAATTAAGTTCATTAATATTCAACTTAGCCTCCGGCCACAAAGCGACGAATAAATAAATATTAAAACCAAAATTACAAACTAATAAAGGCTGCCACAGCCGTTGGCCGAATGCGGGCCGTGTTGGCCGTGTTTGTTTTGGCAATTGCAAATTGCCAGTTTGTCAATTTCCAATTGTCACTTGTCACTTGCCACTTGCCACTTGACAGGTAAATGCCTCTGGCCATGTTCTGCACTAAGTGCTGCAACAATCACATGCCCATCCACACCAGTCCAAGCATAATCTAAATGTGATTTTAAGAACAACTTTTAAGTATTTCATACTGCGCTCGTGCAACAAAAATAGACAATGGGATTAGGCACAAGCAACCAGGCAGAAACCAAGACAAATTGCAAATGCATCTAAGCATGAAGATTAAGTGGCCCTGCAGGCAAATAGGCATTCTATTGTTCTAGTATTCATTTTGGGGCAACTAATTGAACTCTTGTGCAATCACTTAAGAAACTATTTCATTTTGGCAAATATTTATAGGACTGACTAAAAAGCACATTTATATTTAAGCACCTGAAATTTTGTCAAAATACACGATTTCTTAAATGTAGTTTTGTTTATTTAATAGCTGCTGCACACACCTGTCGAACACATGATTCAGCCAAAGTGATTTTATCGGTAGGCGCAACAAAAAAATGAGAAAGATACAATAGAAAAATGCAAGAAAAATAGCAACAATTGAGAGAGCAAAAAACTATTTGCGAATAGGCAACATTATTGTTGTTACTGTTGCCACTGCTGCTGTCGTTACATCGACGAGGCGTCCAATTAGTGGGTCAAGGTGGTTTACTCGGCGTCCACACGTAGTACGCAATGCACTGCAAAAATAAATTACACGCTTTGAAATCAACTTAACTGAAAATAGCTCACTTGTAGCGATGGATGGCGACTGGCAGCCAGATTGTGTCACAGTCACTCTGTCTCTCTCTCTCTCTCTCTCTGTCTGTCTGTTGACAGAGTGCAACTGCGAGAGTTGTTCGATCGAAACCGAGTTCCACTTTCAACTTGACTCGCAATCGAGTTAAGAGTCAGCAAGCCGCCGTGTGGGTGGCTCCATGGTGTTGGCTTCGCAGGCAAACACAAAAAAATTGAAAAAAAAAACAGCACAGAATACAGAATACAGAGTGCATCAAACAGAAAGAAACCTAAGCCGTTTTCATTTCCTCACCATTTCCGTTGCAAGTTCCGAGAGAAAGCATGTTGCATGGATTGTGTGGTGTGTAAACTGCATTTGTGCACCGTGCGTATACGTAATGTCGCAATGCCACCGCAAATAGCAGTCAGCAGCAGGCATTGGCAACAATTGAGAATCTCGCATGACAATTTGACGATTCAGTTCGATTCTTACCAATAAAGTGAAAGTCAAATTATTGCGTAAAATGCTTCAGCACTCTTTAAAAAATAAGGGAACTCAGTCTCTAATTGTGTTGCTTCTCAAGTCTCTGGCTTAATCAATAAGTTTTTAATGTATTTCGATACATCACAATCTTTTATTTGTCATATTCAGGCAGTTGAATAATATAATTACAAGTGTTGTTGCATACAACATGTGATTAAGTGATTATAGTAAAATACAACTTGGCTAAAAGCTGTCTTAGGCACGCCGCAGATTTAACACCCTTGCAGACAGTTCTAAATTGAATAAACCAACCGATTATTGCCTTGTAAGTTATTTGATATCGTAGTCCTTTTGGCTTGGTGATGCTGATCAGGAATATATATTTTTCCTAACTGGGTTGCACGACTGAATTATAACACCGTCTGCAGACTTATTAAAAAAAGTCATTAGCGGATACATTCTAATGAGGATGTAACTTGTTTCTGATTATCTAATGACATGGCTGGATTTAAATTAATAAAGTTGCTAAAAACAAGCAATTAAAAATGAGTGGCTAAGCCACCATTTTATATAAGCACCTTAACAACTTAAACTTCTCATAGACTTTTGCAAATAAGAGATAAATAATGTAAAATCATCAAACCAAGGGTTTTATTTTTTGCTTTAATGAAGTAACTTTTTATTAGTTCGTAAATCCGTTTAGAAATTTCGCTAAGGTGTGTTGCGTCTCACTGAGTTTGTCGTCATCTGCCCAACCCAAGCACACACATTCATACACACACACACACACATACACACACACACACCCAACAAACACACACAAAAAACACCGTAGTAAATTAGTTTAGCCGCACACGTGTTCTAACCACAAGTTGGCTTTTGGCTGAGTTTGCTTCAGTTGCGCTCATCATCATATAACACAGTGCTAACAATCATGTTTTAGCCAACTAAATTCAAGCATTTTTAAAGCCAAGTTGTGCAGGCGCTAAAGCGCTTAGCTGCCGCTACAAACTACATCGATGAATATACTTTGTTGCTCCATCTAAACTAATCCCCACCTGCAGAAGATAGTAATGGAGGGGAGGTGAGTAGCAGGCAGGTGGTAAGTTAGGGTAGGGAGGGGGGGAAGGATTGCCACTGGCACTCAGCTGTCGGCTGTATTCACAGTAAACATCAGTTGGTGAACAGCATCCCACTCTGCATCTGCTGCTTCCTCCTCTGCAGCTCATCACTTCCTGCATTGCATTAGAGCAAATTCAGTTTCAGCTTAGCTGTAATTGAATTTAAGGCTTGTCGCAAACGCAATTCACATGCACAGCACTTGCCAAAATATTTGCCAACTTGGATTATAGAAGATTAAATAAAGCGTATTATTTCTTCAACACATTTGCCGATATCTTGCAAATAACAGCAAACTTTACTTATTATTTGATTTTCATAATGAAAAGTACTTTCTTTGAAGTATTTTGCAAACTACACATTTGTCGCTGAATATATGTAAAACACACACAAAATGCTTATTGATATGCTTGACATGTGTATGTGTATGTGCATGTGTGTGTGCGTGTGTGTGTGTGTTGACTGTTTTTGTGCCTCTGACCTTGGCTAAATTATTATTGTAGTCTCGCATAACACACAACAGAGATCTATGCGCTGACCTTGAAGACGTGCCACAGGCGGCAACAACTACAAAAGCGGCAACATATGCCAAAGAAGCAAGTCAGTACCAGCTAATTGGTAAAAGGTAGCAGATAAAATGTATAACAGTAAATGACAGCAGCAGCTATCAAATTACGTCAACAAAAATTGGGAACACCTGTGCGTGGGTTTTAAATGACTTCATTACTTTGTGAGCTTCACTTTCCAGCGCCCAGGAATTCGTTGCGCATAATTAAGCAAAGTGGACACACAGCAATTGGCCAATGAGTGTGGCTGCGGTGTGTGTTTTGACCAGATTCTGCCTGCTTGCCTGACTAATTATTATGACCAGCATATCAGCATATGCCACTGTCATTGACAGGCTAAACTCAACCCACAATTTACTTGACCTCCAATGGCAGAGGCGGACACAGAGGCACAGCTCAAGTGTGTTGGCTTGTCTTGAATTGGGTCAAGTGTTGTTGTAGACGGGGAAAAAAACTCAATTCCGCATAAATAAAATGCACTGGCAGGTTATCTATAGCCACAAAAGGCCGAAGGCCAGGACACTAACTCAAGTGCAATGATACAAGCATTTTCCGATGGCCAGCCATAAATATGTCAGACCCAAACAAACTTTATGGTTAATCGAAGTGAGCCAACTGAATATGCAGTGAGCCTGAATTGGATTTTAAATTCAAGAAATGTACTTTGAGTTGGGGCTGTGATATATACATATATATATATATATATATATATATATACATATATATAAAGAATAACATTGTGATTTACAGTGGTAGTTATTTGACACGAAAAAACTCAATTGTATCTTATTAATTTAAATGTGTACTTTAAATTTTCATATTCAAGTGTTTACTTTGCCACTTAAAATGTTATTTAATAAGCAAATTTATTTTACACTGCATTCTCAAGGGGCAGAATGCAATGAAAATCAATTGCAAATATGAAAATTTAACATGGTCAGCGGAAAAACCCTGAATTTCAATTGCCAATCGCCAACTGGCCAATAACAAAATCGTCCAGGCTTTTAATTACCAGGCAAAGGCAACCAAAATTAAGTATTATATAAATATGAAATTCCCACTGGCAACATGTCAATTGCCGTCGCAGTTGTTGTAGTTTGTGGCACCCTAAAAATATGGCCAGAGCTTTGCGTCTGTGGCTGGCCAAAATGGTCAGAAGTGCATAACTAAAATTTGATTTTTATTGCAATTCTTTGAGTTGCAGGCAAATATAAATTTAATATGCTTCATACAAGTACGACTAATTAAAATGGCAATTTATGCGACTTTCGAATGAATTTATGGTGGGAATAATTATAATGGAGTGAATATCTGATGACAAATTGATTTTTGGATAATTAAAAATCCTTTTAAATGGTACTTGAAATGTAGCATTCATGTGATTGTATTTTGATGAACTAAAAGTATTTTCTTATGTTGCAATTTGGCTAGAATTTATTTGATAAAAGTTAGGATATTTATCTGTGCTGCTCGAAATGAAGTATTTATGTTATTGCCCTTTTGAGAAACTAAAAGAATTTTCTAATTTGGCTAAAATTGATAAAAATTTCAAAGATATTAATCTTCTTTGTGAAAATGGAAAATAAGTTATAAAGCTAGCTGACAAGTCGAAAAAACCATTAAGTGAATTATTAAAAAACTAAATTATCAAAACCTGTCAAATGTTGAAAGTTGTGAGATTTCCTTGCAAATCAGAAAGTTGTATTAAATCTTTTGTTTTATTTTATTTTCATTTTGAATTTAAATATTTAAATACAATTTTTTAATTTAATGTAATTTAATTGGAATCATAGGTTTTAATTTAGAATATTTATTTTAACCTTTTTAAAATAATGCGAACTGTTTTATGTTCACATTAAATAAATAAATAGACAACAACAAAATTTGACCACATTTCTAAAATAAAATATACTAAATGTAAGCAGAGTCAGTACTAATCAAAATTGGAAGTGTAATTGAAAGTGTTCTCAAAAATAATATATATGCCCATAATTTCCACTTGTGATTTGAAACTATCGCACAATTTTGCATTTAGTTGATTCCGGTCAATGCAAGAAAAAAAAAAGAAGAAAAAACAAAGAAAAATCCAAAAAGGAGAATAAGAAAAAAGATTTTTTGCCAAGCGACAAGCACTTAATTTTCCGCAAGTCAAGCAAAAGTTGGCTTGAGTGGTGGGTGGTTGGGTGGTTGGGTGGCTGGGTGGCTGGCACAGACGACTTAGTCGCTACGCTAAAACACGCGTCTCGCTTATTGTGACAATCAAAACGACACACACACAGATGCACACCCGCACACACATTGCATGTATGTATGTACACGCGAGGCATCAAAGCAATTTCAAGGCATGCTTCGCAGCGCCGAGGCGCAAGCAACAAGATGGAGACACTGAGACCTAAAACACAAAAACCGAACTGGCAACAAACAGCCAGCAAGCAAAGCACACGGCAACGGCACAACAACCGTAAATGTGAGAAGCAGCACAAAAATACATATGCACACACACACACACACATGTATATATATATATATATATATATATGTGCAGACAAGCATATGTGATGTATGTGGGCTTAATAAAAAATATACACAAAAATAAAAGAAATAAGCAAAAAAAGAACGAGTCCCGCGAGTCTTCGGAGCAAATTTCAGTTCGTCACGCAACTTTAATGGCAAAATGCTTATTTGTTTTTGCATTGTGTGTGCATAAAGGAAAGCGTGCGTGTGTTTTCATATTCAAGGTGTGTGTGCGTGTGTGTGTGTGTGCGTGTGTGCGAGTGTTGGGTGCCCCTTTTGGAACGTTCATCAGTTCCAGCGGTGTTAAAGTAAAAAGGTTATCAGCTTGAAATGCTTGTTAAAATACGGCGCATGGGTATTGATTTATTAACGCGCTCGATGTGGATAAGCGCGGAGTAACGAGTGACAAATGAAGAGGGAAGTGTGGAGATTAGGGTAAAGGGAGTAGCTTAGAGGGAATAGGAATATTCCGTAACAAGTAGGAATAAGGATTTGTAGAAGTCGAGAAAATAAAGTAGCGCGTAAGAAGCAGAGATTATCGAATTAAGCGTAAGAGTAGCGGGTGGTAAGTGATAACTAGGAAATAAGGAATAGCAAGTAAGGTGTCATAAGTAACGAATAGCGAGTAACAATTAGAATAAAACGCATAACAAATTGAGTAGTAAGTGATAACTAGGAAATAAGGAATAGCAAGTAAGGTGTAATAAGTAACGAATAGCGAGTAACAATTAGAATAAAACGCATAACAAATTGAGTAGTAAGTGATAACTATGAAATAAGGAATAGCAAGTTGGGTGTAATAAGTAACGAATAGCGAGTAACAATTAGAATAAAACGCATAACAAATTGCCAGTAAAATAGAGCGAGTAACGTGTAGCGTGTAGCGAGTGGGGAAAGGTAGTAACGAACAGCGAAAAAAGAGCAATAAATGGATGGGGTTACACTTGTCCAACGCATAATACTTATTAATATTAGTACTAATATTGTACTCACATCCGCTGACTCATTCCAAGCACAATAGCGAGTAAAATATTCGTAGGGACCCAAGAAAAGGGGCGCACAATTGACATTAGGGAAGAGGCTTTAAAGCTGTCGCTATCAAATGGAATTTCACAGCAGGCAATAAAAGTTGCTGCCAGAATTTTGGAAAGGCGGTGGGAAATCCAACGACTTACATATATATATATATATATACATATATATATATATATATATCACATTTCATTGTCAATTCAGCGCAATTTGTGTGTTTTTGGTTTTAGATTGCGTGCCACGACGGCAACGACAACGACGATGAGTTGTCAGTTAACCTTTGACGTAAACTCTCTGGATATCTGTCTTTTTTCCGCCCATAACATTGGCTTTGAGTGCGGCTTTTGTCTTTGCCGCTGATCCAATTGTATTTTAATCTATTAAATTTGCTCTTTCATGCATATGATTTAAAATCGTTTTTAAATATTTGGAGGCATTGGTTTGCAGATTTTGTGTACACTTTCTTTTTAGGCTATTTAATGAAAAATCACATGTTGTGTGGCAAGTAACATTTATTTCAACAAAATCGATAGCTAAACTTTATGATGATCTGGAGTCGAGTTTATTTAATTTATGATCATAAAACACAATATAGCATAGCATCTGAGCTTCGGTAAGTATTTTTTTTATTGTGGTGCACTAATTTCCGAATATAAATGTCCTTAAGTGTTACTATGTGTGACAGTTTTTAAGACCAGTGCTGTGACTGACACGGAGCCTGGGGTCCACAGTTAAATCGCATACTTAATGTTCCTGACCTTAGCACAAAGTTGGACGCAAAGTTAATGCTTTTAAAACTAATCCTTGAAACAAAAGCCAGATCATGACCATGAAGGCAGCAGCTGTGCTGGACTTCAACTTGGCTAAAGTAAACCCATTCGACCCATTTGCCTATTCAAAGACAAGCTATAAATAAATAGACGCGTTAAATATGCAAAACTGCCCACGTACAATTTTACACAGAATGATGATGATGATGATGATAATGGGAATGGTGATGACGATGATAATGATGATGATGGAATGACAAAGTGCCTGGGCGAAATGATTTGGCGCTCATTAGCGTTAAATTAGAAAGCAATTTCAAGGCTCACAGCTGCTTTTAAGACAAGCAAACACCCACCAACTACAGAAATGCTACTGTGAGTGTGTATCTAGGAAAATCTACACAGAAAAAAAAAATATATTTACATTAATTTTGTTTTTGCTTAAGTGAAATAAGATGTACCCAACTAATCATTTTAACCCAATCTAAAAATATCAAAATACTTTTGTAATAAAAATTGTAATATTTAATATTTGTCAAGAAAAAGACAACTTAGAGGTTAAGTGTGTTATTTTAATTGTTTTTTTTTTTCAGGTGGAGCTTTAAAATATTCCAATTCGGCTTTTGTTATTCTAAAAAATAAAAAATAAAATAACCTAAGTAAATTTATTGAAGATTGTTGTAGAGTTGAAGAATATATTTTGTTTGTCTTTTGTTGTTTTTTCCAGTGCATCTAAATAGAAGTATCTATTATAGCTGTAACAAAACGTTTATCTACATGACGCACTTGCGTTCGTACCCCCTAAAATGTTGTAGTTGTCGCGATTTCGTTGTTATTGTTGCCTTCGTTTAATTTTAAAACCCACTTTTTGGTAAATTTGTTGCGCGTGGCTGTTAAACGGCGCGTGCTGAGGGCAAACGAGCAAACCATGGGTAGGAGGAGACAGGAGAAGGCAGGAGTGGAAAGTGAATGAGATAACAAGAAATAAAAAACAGCTCAGCTTGCGCATGAGCCGTGTTAACGTTCTTCATTTTATTTATTTGGTTTTGGCAATTAACAACAGGGGTTCAGATAATAGCGCGGCAGAAGTTAAGGTTTGTTATTCATTCAGATTGGAGTTCGTTTCGTTTTTTCCTTGAGGTTGCATGAGGCACAATCGATAAGTGAAACAACAAGCCGGGCCACGAACTGGCAGACAAATGCGCCCATTTGTTACTTTGTGTGGAGATAATTAAAAGTGTTTTGTTCTGCCATTAACAAGACTAAAAAACCAAAGCAGTAACAGTATCGACAAAGTCGTAAATATCAACAAAATAAGATAAGGACAGCATGATAGAAGACATAGATAGAAAGAAAGAGAGGGAGAGAAAGTAGACAGCAACAGGAGGACTGCAAAATACAGTTACAAACTCAAACGAGCAGGCATTCAACCAGTTAGTGTAGCATACATTTGTGAGCCAATTAACCACTGCCAGCCACAAATTACACAAAGCTACAAATCCATTTACACACGGCACACACACACACACACACGCACACACGCACACCTACACACATGTATGCACGCAGCTGGTTTAGTGTGTGGGTGTGGTGGTGTGCATTCAGGCACTGCATTAGCTAATTGCACCAAATTAGAATAGAAATTAGAATTCATTGGAATTTGCAATGTGCGATTGTAAATGAAGCACCAACTGTAAACAGTTCCATTCGGTGTCCTTTCAAGGATTGTGCATGGGAATAGTAAAGATTTTGTATTTAGAAATTAATTGAATTGTGCACATTGAGAAAATGAAATCTTGCAGATTTAATCCAGTTTACAATATGAATTTAACTTTATTAATTTAATTGCCGAAATAATTATTTTTAGCCTTATGAGTAAATGATTTTTTAAAGGATTTTTTTTAATCGTCCACTACAGACTTGGTAAGTTACAAAAGGTCTAAGACCGGTTAACAGTTAACAAGAAAATACCTAGACGCATGCAAAAGCCTTGGAGTGAAACAGACACAAATATGTTGTCGCATGTCGCAAATGTAAATTGTGCATGAAAATGAAAATGTAATTTCTCCATTTGGTAGAAACTCATTTGTAATCAGCCTAAAAACTGGGTCGCGGCATTTGCCGCAAATTCGCACCACCCCATGGATAATTATTCAAAATGCCAGTTAGCCAATTGCCTTCGTCTTGGGGGCCATTTAAATGCAAAATGGCCGCCGTGCGCGAAACAATAGACACACAGGCATAAACCGTTCGCCAGTGCCCCTTCCACTTCCGTTATGAATGTGGGTTAATGTGGAAAATGTGCTAAACAAGCCGTAAAATGTGAAAATAAACCTAAATTGCAGTTATTTTTGCACCCCATTCGCTTGTTTTTTTTTTTGTTTTTCCTGTTGCTGTTGTTCTTGTTGCTGACACTTTGGTATTGTGAGTAACACTTATGCAAATGACTACAACGACAAATGCAACTGCATTGGAAATCACTTAACATGCTGCCCCACCCAACCCCCTCGTACTCCCATTTTGGACGAGGCAGTCCCTCCCCCTCCCTTAATGTCATGTACATGATGACACAAGTGCCACTGCCTCTATTTGTGTGTATGTAGTGCTGACGTCAAGTGTGTGCTTGTATGTGTGTGTTTGTGTGTTTCCTGCGGCTGTCATTGGTCAAGTTTTGGTAGCAACTGCATTTGAATTTGAATTTCAATTTGAATTTGCACTTCACATTTGCTGTTTTCGGGCAACTCAGCTGAATAAATAATATATGTATACCTATGCATACAGGTATATGTGGACTAAACACACAAAAACCAGTTCGAATACTCAAGTCGGGAGACTTCAACTAGGAAGCAGCCCTAAAATAAATAAATAAAAGAAATATGTATAATTTCCAGTAGAGCTGCTAACGGCATTTCCACTGCCTTGTTGCGATTTGAATATGCAACACCGTCTGCCGCAAGCCCCACAACATGCAATCAATTCACCCACTTTCAAAAGTGTGCCAAGTCGTTAAGATATTTTACTGTTGTGTCGGTCAAACGGAATTTTCTGCTGTCACTCTTTGGCAACAACAATGACAACAGCAAAAGTTTGAAACGCTCGAGTGACATTTGCCCGAGCGATAAATAAAAGCAAAGGCTATCCGTACATGCCACACACTTGACATATGTGCAACACATTTGTATGCATATTTAAATATTCAAGTGTACAACAATGGATCATATATTTAACATATACACACAGATGTGTGTATGTATTCATAAGTAGCTTATTGTAAGACAAATGTGTTTTTCTTTTTTTGTCTGTAAGCCCAAACAGCCAGAATAGCTCTGGCAATTGCCAAACAAATTGCTAACAATTTGTTTGTTCAGCGCCGTTAATTAATTGCATTATTTAAAAGAGATTATTCACGCTTGGCACAACCAATTAAAAGCTGGTAAATGCTGTAGAATCGTGTTTTTGTTGTTAATTTCACATAATTTGTCATTTATTATGTCATTAATTAGAATTACATTTTATTAAAATATTAATAAACAAATGAACTCTCTCAAATAACAATATATATTAGGAAATAATGAAATCAATTATATAATTTATAATTGTGAAAGAGTTCTTAAGCAGCAGAATTGTTTCCCAAATTAAATAAATGATTTTATTTTATTTCACTTCAGATAAAATGCGAAATATTTAATTATTTATTTTAAAACAGTTCCTATGCAAATGAATTATCCAATTTAGGTGTTTTCTACATTTTATTGTCTCAGGTTTTCCCATTTCATACTTTATTATACCTTCAGCTCACTAAATGCAGAGTCTATTAATTTATATATATTATATATGAATATTTGTATATATATACTATAAAGTGACTCCGGTATCTATTATAAACATGTTGCGCTTTTTGTGGTGCAGCTCAAAGTGCATTCGCTGGTTTTCCTGTGTAAATGTTTTTGTGTGTAGGTGCCATGTGCACACGGACGAGTCCACACACACTCACACACAACCACCCACCCACCCACATATGTACATCCTTTAACACAGACACTCAGCATATGCGCCCATGAATAAACATAGGTTGCCGCATTCGCTCCCATTTCCTATATATATATATATATACATATATATTTTTAATATGCAACAGTTTTTCACTTTTTTGCAAGCTTACCAAGGGACAATGTAACCCTTGGTCAAAGGTATATGGGCGTGACTGTGTGGCACACACAATACTTTTATTGTGTGTTTTTGTTGTTGATTTAAATGCGTAACCTTTCAAGTGCTTTTCCACTCACAATTTTGTTTTCTTTTTTGCTGCTGCGCGTTTCCACTTTCAAAGTAAACTTCTAATAAAAATCAAATAAAAAGTTGCGCAGTCATTACATATCATTGGCATCAGAAATATTTAAGTTACTCAGCCACAACTTGCAGTTGAATTTTGTGTAATGACTTTTTAAGTATAACTTGTAGTTAAGAGTTTTAATGTGCCCGTAAACCTTATTTACAGGGAGTGTAAAATATGTCTCAGCCTTAAGCAGCTCTACAGGTATAAATATAACTTGAATACCCTTAAAGTTTAGCTCCAATGCAAGCTATACTTATTGGGAATAAATAAATTTAAAATTCAAATAAATTATAGTAAATATATCTCTAGTGCTATCTTTATGTATTTATACACACACATATATATGTATTAATATATATATATATATATATATATACTCGTATATATATATATATATCTTGGCAGCGCTTGAGCTATGTATCAGAACTGATGTAAAGGGGCCAGCAAATGTTGATCCAACTGCTTTGCTGTGCACAACTAAATTTCAGATTGAGGGCTTCATTTAGTGTGCAACGGCTAAAGAGTGAATAATAGAAGAGGAAGACATACCGACAGACCCTCAGACAGACTGACTGACTGACTGCGAGAGCGTATAGGAATGGGCCAAATGTTATCCCTCAGCTCCAGTCAGGGTTCGGCTTGGGTTCGCACAGCTTTTGACAAATTGACCGGACCTTAAGCATCTGAACAGGCAGCAACATTTTTAAGCCGCTCAAGATAGAACAGAAAGCAGCACCAACAACAATTTCACACACACACAAAATTGATGAGAAGAGAGCGAGAAGTGAGAGAGAGAGAGAGAGAGAGAGAGAGTGAGAGAGAGAGAGAAAGTCAAACTTAAGAAAACAAGGCGCCACTCAAAAGTTGTCACAATTTTGAACAAGCTGCCAAAGAAATAGCAGCAGCAACAACAACAACAGCTTCAAAAGCATAAGCAAACAATTTTAAACAAACAATGAAAGTCAATTTTTTAAAAATATCTGTCAAAGAAAGAAGAACCAAAAAAAAGAAGAAAAACTAATCAACATGCTTTTTGTTGAGGCCTTGCCACACAAAAGAAAACAGCACGCAAAACCCGTAACCATTTTGCAAATCAGGTTCGCTTTCACGCTCATCAAGTATACAACAAAGATGCCCGGAACATAAGTAAGGTTCATCCTAGTTGACAGACGGTTAATGTTTGGCTGTCAGTCGAAATCGGGACTTAAATATTGAGTTCAAACAAACAAAATCGAACTCAAAATGCTTAAATTCTATACTCAGAATACAAATCACTATGAAATTTAGAAAATCGCTCGGAAGACTAGACGAATTTTCATGTTCTGAGAGATAATCTTAAGAACAATATGCGAAAGTTAAATTTTGGAAAGAACTTGTTTATGAATTGTTTATGCGAGTTCCTCGATTAGATTATTTTATATTTAAGATGATTTAAAAATTGTATATTCATTTTATATTTAGCTGCAAAAGCAATTAGTTTTTAAATAAGTAACAAGTTCTTTAGAATTACGTCCGATTTTTGAAATGCAGTAAAAATTGTCTGAGGCAACAACTTTGATTACACGAGCAGTCAGGTGGCGATGGCTGCTGAACAGGAAAGCCACTCAATGCCACTGACAGGCTGGCCATAATTTGGTTAGACAACTTTCGATAGGTGGCCACAGTTTATGGCAATGTGAGTGTCGCAACAAACAGACAGATAGACAGACAGACAGCAGCAGCAGCAGCAGCAGAATCCGTTTCGAACACCAATTAAGCCTTGCATTTCCCTAGAAAGTCAATCAAATCCCTTGCCTAATATAATTTGGGCAGTCAACGAACTATTTGCACACAACACACAGGAGATTTGCAGTTTAAAGAACCGGTTAAATTGCTGTTGAATTTGAGCTGCTATATTTAATAATATTAAAGTCATATTTATACGTTTTACTGAGAGATCGGCTTGATCATGATATGATGATAATTAATAATATTGCTTGCCTAGGATAAGTTCAAACTTTCAAGGAAAACTGCTTTCAATTTCATATCAAGATTTGGCTCCCTGATAAAATCAAGTATATTATGAAGCCTTAAGCGGCAAGCGATATTGTTGTTATTACAAAGTGAAAACATAGTTTAAGTTTAGCGCGTTGGCTGTTAAAAAGCAACGCATTTAATTGAGTGAAGTGAGCAGCCCAGGGGCCTACACACAACATACAATAAATGACTGACTACCTGTAAGTACAGGTACACCTACCCTACCTTCAAAGTGATTATTTTTTGCCGACAAATGGTGGCTGAGTTGAGCTGAAGTGAGCTTGGCTCCATATTTTGCCAAGACAACTTTGTTGGCCACGGCAGCGACAAAAAGAACAATAGCAGCGCCAATTGACGTCACACAGTTGTTGTAAGCTGTAAACATACCTTTGACTCTTATGCTTGCCTCTTGCGCCAACACCAACTAACAATGTAAACTGACCTTGTGGCGAGCGCTAAGAAAAATTGTTAAATCGATTAAAGGCAAAGTTTTTAGCCATGGAAAGAAAGAAAACCACAGCAGCCTGATAATGTCAGACAGTCAATCACTAGCTATAAAACACTGCACACACATTCTTCTGTATATATATATATATATATATATATATATATATATATATATATATATAGTCTTTGTGGTTCGATGCGAAGTGCAAAGTTTTGCAATCAGTCGAAGTCAAAAGTTTGTGGCCGTTACTATGAAAGTTTTTCTAATTAGCCAGAATTAGGCAGAGTGAGTGATTTGTCGAGGTGTCATCAAAAGCACCAGCTGCACGATGATTGACCAAAACTCGTCACAAATGCTCCTCTCTCTCTCTCTCTCTCTCTCTCTCTATCTCTATCTCTCTCTATAGTATACTTTGCATATAGCTGTTGATAAGCGTTAAATTAACTAAGTAAAAAGTTACGCAAATAATAAAACGAACGACACAGCAGCTAAATAGACAGAGGAGCGGAAAGGGGAGAGCAAATTGCGTCAAGTAGTCAAATGTTGATAGCTTTTTCAGGCCAGAAGCAAACTGGCTCACTAGCTATGTTAGATGGTAGCTAGATAGCATACATAAAAGCCAAATAGCCAAGAATCACTGTTTGCAAATGAGATTAAAATTGAGTCGGGGACTGGGTCAGAAATTCACAGAAATTGTGTTTATTGCCGCATTTTTAGCTGCGTTGTGCGTAGGCGTATTTTCTGCCTCTTCATTTGTGGCATGACTTTTGCTCTCGATTTTTGGTATGGTGCATCACTTTTTTATGAAATAAATATGTATGTTTATAATATATGCGAATATATATTTTTTGAAATTTATGCGTTTCATAAAAGAACAAAAGACAAACCGAATACGTATATAATATACGTGTTATTGTGCCTACATACATATATACACTCAGAGAAATAATGTCAAGGTACATTTTTAAATTTATATAATAACATTTTTAAAGTAGCCAACAGCTAGAACAGTTCAGATAGAACATTTTATAAACTGCAGCATAAATTTCATTCGAAATTCATTTGATATGATCCAAAATGAGAAAAAAAAAAATGTTTTTCTAACCACCATTAAAAGAAGAACCTATTGATTTCAAAGTAATTAAGTAAGAAAGTAGTTATATTCCGAGAACCGGACTACAGGTTGCTAGCAAAACGATTTTTTTTTTTATATTTGTTGTGAGAAATTGTGGCAAATTTGGTTTCGTATTATAAGTTTAGTTGAACGAGGGAGAAAAGCAACAATGCACAAAGTTAGGAAACCTTGAACCCTATTGAGTTTAAAAAGCGACCGTTTTTTACGCCAACAATGGCATATTTTAATGGAAAAGGTCTCCGAAAGTTCTATGGAAAGACCCTCGTGCAAGTGTACTCGTAAATTTAGAAACATTTTGTAAGTGGAACGATGACACAAAGTCTAATTTACTGCTAATAAAAAAACGCGACGGAATAAATGCTGCCAACGTTACTCACAAGTAGCAGCAGCAACAGTAGCAACAGTAGCAGCAGCAGCAGAAGCAGCAGCATCGAGAGAAATAATAATAAAAAAAAGTGGCAAACACAATTTCAATTTCTTTTGGTCGCCGTCAACGCCGAACACGGCTAAACTGTCAAAACGGGTGCGAAAGAGGGATGGGAGGGGCTGGCGGGTGCGGGTGTGCAACATATCGATTGACAAGCTGAGCACATTGACAGTCCATGCATTGTCATATTGGCATGTCGGCCATGTAGATATCGTGAGTTAATTGGCTTTTAAAAGTCATTTAGTGTTTGTTGTTAGTTGTTAGTTGTTGTCGTCTCCCAGCGGGTACAACACGACGTATGCGCAATCTGTTTTGGCTCTTTGCTTGGGCTTTGGGTTGCTTAAATGTGTCAGCAAATTGCTTTGGGGATTGGCCAACTCACGTGCTTGGCTTGCTTTCTTATCAGCCAATATATAAATAGCACAAAATAATGTCTAAGGAAATTTATCTACTTTATACTCTTATCACTAGCTGAACACAGAAGTGTGTGTGTGTGTGTGTGAATCGTTATTTAATATTTAAACAACAAGTTCGCTTTCAAGTCTAGTAAATATACGTATATATATCTGTATATATCTCTATATGTATCTATATGGTTTTGACTGCTTAAAATTCAACAAGAACTTTATGTACGATTTCTCTGTACTTGGTGATTTGGTGACTAATTTTCAAGGAATTCAAGACTACACTCTTTAAAAGAAAAAATACCTCTGGCGAGGTCTCTATTAAAATGTAATAGAGCCTCAAGCCTCATTTCCTGTTGTGTGACCCAACAAAAGTGCAAAGGTGAAGGGGCCGTGTGCGGTCTGCAGTTGTCTACTCAATGGAGCAGTCGAAGAGGATTATGTATTAGAGATGCCGCCTGAATGGAAGCAGTAAAGTAAATTTCATTTGCGTTTGCTTTAATATTGAAAATTTAGAAAGATGCCATTCATCAAAAAGGAATATTTGTATATTTTAGCCCAATCACAAAGCGGCTAATTGTTAAGTGCTTGCAACAAATATGAGCCAACAAATGCGACAAAAATTTGTTGGAAGCATTGATAAGCTTGGGAAATTGTGTGTCTGCTGCTGGCTTTCGGTGAGGTGTTGGGGGGAGGGGGTTGTGTGTGGCAGGGAGTCCCGATCTGTTGACGTCCGCTGAAGGTCGTTGCTTTTATTGGCCAACTATATGATTGTTTTTAGCTTTTTTGTTTTCGGTATCGGGGCAATTAAACAAATTTTCATTTTCTTGCAAAATTTTTTTTTTAACATATTTTTTTTTTTTTTGAGAATGTTTTTTATGATTATTGCTTGAGAAAAAGAAAATATAATCAATAAAAGTTTGAATGTAGCAGCATTTTTTGATGATTATTGTTTGTTTATTAATTTATTTTGCCAACTCCTACGCAATAAAAAGCAACAATATGATGACAAACTCTTGAATAACAAATTGCAAACTAAGCACATTGTTTGTGAATCATTTTGAATCATTTCACGGTTCGTGTGAATATTTACAAATAATTAATCATGGTTAGAAATTTGAGTTTGACGTCACGCGTCCTAAAGCCATTTAAATATCTTACTTGGAAGCTAGTCAAAATAGGCAAAAGAAAACGTTTCGGTTAACTTACAGTTTGGCAGACTAATTAATAACACTAAGTTTAGTTAAGTTGCGTTAAGTTCGTTAAATTCATAGAACAAACCTTGCCACTGGTCTGCGCAAAATTCTTTTAAGCCCCACGACGCATTAGTTTTTTGGCCAGGTAACAATAAACACAAACTCACATACGGTCGGGTCAAGAATTATTGCGCATACGCCATGTACTTAGCTCTCGTTTAGCAGCGATTTTGCCTATGGCCAAAATTGTGCTCGTCTTTGAGCTTTTGTTTATTTAGCGCAATGCTAAAATTTTAATTTCTGTTCGGGCGTTGCTTCTATTTTTGGCCCCGTAGCTATGTAAAACTTTATGTCGAAATTAATTTGCATATGCGGCGAAGAGTTTAACGAAAACTTGATGTTGATGTTCATTTAGTAAGGGAAGCGTTGCAGATAAATCATCAGAACAAAAGGAAATTAAAAAAAACAAGACAAAACAAAACATTTTCATCGGAACTCGGACAATATTTCCACCTGCCTGAAAAGCGATTTAAAATTTTATTATTTTCTTTGTTAGATACTCATGAGCCGACAGAATGAAATACATAAATTGAGACAAGGGGAATCGGCAAAACAGAGTAAGCAAAATACTAAAAGACGAGCAAAAGAGAACGCCAGTAAATTGAACGCTGAAAGAAATGAAAAAGTAATAAAGGCAATAACAACAAAAGCAACCTACAGAAAAAAGGTCTTGCTCTTGTCTCCATGATGGGATTTTCACGTGCAACATGAAAAAATGTAGAAGATGAACAAGAGGAAGGCAAACAGCAAAACCCTTGTCAATGGCAAAGCCCGCAATATACCAACACACTCACACACAACACGCATAGAGCAACAGCTCCTTTTGTCAATAAAAATGCCTTTGAGGCTCAGCAAGATAAAAACAGTTCATGACTTATTAAGAGAACACCCGATTCAAATTCACCCCCCCCCCCCCCCCCCACACACACACACAATTAAAGCTCAACAAGAGAAAATTTTGGTATAAAATATGTGCTCTCTCTCTCTGCATGATCCTCAGTTGCTTCAGTATGCAGGCGAAAAATGAGAGCGAAAAAAAGAATAATAAAAACAAAGCTCTTTATGATACGCTCTTAATTACCGGTCGCCAGCCGCAAAAGTGAAGCTGCGTACCGGGCATCGGGCTACCGTTAAGCTTCAATAATGTATTACGTTCATCTCCAAAGTCCTCTAACGCAATCAATAAAGCATCAGCACCCGTCTTCGCAACCCGACGTCAAAAAAAAAAAAAAAAATACAAATAAGACAAGTAAGATGCTGTACTCGAGTTGGCTCGACTACGATATACCCTTAACCCAGTTATTAAATATATTCTAGTTTTATTGGCAAATTTCCCTTTAAAATGATTTGCACTCAAATGTTCAGTTCTGCAAGTGCATTTCTTACAGAGTATTTTTACTCACAAGCATATACATATGTACATATATACAGACATAAATACGTACACGAAACAGTACTTACTCGCCTATTTATGCATACAGCAAATGCTTGCGGCTGCTGACAGCAAGAAGATCAGATCTTAATGAAATTGATCAATAATATGTATAAGCATATTAGGTATATGCTCTGCCTCTTAAATTGTGCAATTTATTGCTATCGGAAATCGAAATGTATCGATAATTCCGAAACTGAAGCAGTTATCGATAAAGTAAAGCAAACTTGATCTGCGCCTGGTACACGAGAACTTATATTCGAACTTATATTTATTTGAAGTCACTAGCTCTTATAGTCTCTGAGATCCGCGTGTTCATACAGACGGACAGACGGACAGGGCTATATCGACTCGGCTGTTGATCCTGATCAAGAATATATAAGCTTTATGGGGTCGGAGATGATTCCTTCTGCCTGTTACATACATTTGTACAAAACCATTGTACCCTTTTTACCCATTTTTAATGGGTTGAGGGTATAAAAAGAAGCGCGAAATGAAACGTGCGAACACGCAAGAATCTGGCTTACATGATGCCCAGAACAACGGAAAAGAGCGACAGGCCAAAAGGAAGAGAGAAATAGGTGAGAGAGAGAGGAATATGTTGCTGGTAGCCGCAGGCTATTGAATTGTATATATAAGCCACGCAAGTATTTGTTTTATTCCATTTCCACCTCCCATTTGCAAACTCACCGTCTCTCCCTCTACCATTGCTGAGTACGTTTGCAATACCCCCATTCCCATTCCTGGGGAGGGGAACAAGTACGTCACCAGCTGGTCGCTGGTTGGAATTGTGTGCGCGTGATTAACGTGACACGTTGACCTCTCCTGGGTAATGTTGATAGATGATGAAGTTTCGCGGATGTGTGTGTGTGTATGGGTGCAGATGAAGTTAAAATAACCCTTATATACAAAGTGTGCTGCCATTATTCACTTAAGGTAAAAATTCAAATACAAATGCGTTTTATTTGCTTATCAAAAAAAGCAGGGCACCCTTGGCAGATACTATTGATAAGCGTAAGTATGAAATATTTAATCGTAGAACAGCAGAAAGAAGGAAAACAAAACGCAAAAGCAACAACAAAAAGCATTCCACTCACCTGACTTTGACGCTGCGCTTTTGCTGCTGCTGCTAAACCACAAAACGAAACGATGATTCTCTCTCTCTCTCTCGCTCGCTCGCTCGCACACACAAAAACAGAGTGTCTCTCAGTTGCTGGTCGCCACGCACTCTGTCTCTTTACTTCTTACGATTGTTGCTGTAGTTTTTGTTGCTGCTGATATTGGCTGTAACCAAATTTAATTTGTTACTATTATTTTGGTTTATCGGAGGGCGCACAAACGAAGGCGAACGCGAAGGCAACGGCGACGGCGAAGTTGCTGTTGAAGTTGAAGGCTCAAAGGGCAAAATCAAAGCTTTAAATGCTACTGAGCTGCTGCTGCACTGCTTCTACTGCTGCTGTCGTTTATTTTATGTGAGTGGCTTTGAAGTTTCAAACAAATATTGTATTTGATTTGATTGAAATGGGAGTTTGCTACGGTTACACACACCAACTCCGTTACACAACTAAACACACACTATCTCTCTCGCACATACAAATTTTCAAAACTGGTACAACTAATTTACGGTTATTTCATTTTGCTGTCAGCCAATAAGTGTAATGAGCCCAATAAGATTACCGTTTATTTATTCTGATTCGAAATGTGAAGTTGTTAAACTGGTCAAAAAAAAGCAACAACAACCAAAGGTTGTTGTATAATTTATATTTTGGCAATGTAATTGTTTAATTAATCGTGTGCGTGCGTTTGTGTGTGTGATATTTGCGCTTAAATAAACATTGAATACGTTCAGCAATTTGTTGAGTTTGTATTTTCTGTACACACACAAAAATACATTCATAAGGTATTAATTTATGTACATGTGTAGGTATTTATGTGTGTGTGCGTGTGCACGCCTGTGTGTGTCCACGTATCGCTCATTTGCTTGTATTGTTTATTTGCACTTGTGCTTTGCGCTTTTTTTGGGCCTGTCTACGAGTAAGCAATTGCTCTCTTCATTCTTTCTGTTCCCTCTCTTTTCTCTTCCCTGCTTGCACAATACTTCCCCCCCTCCCCCTCACCCAAACCAAACACACGCGCAACCACTCCTGAGTTCACCTGCTGCTCTGATTGGCATTTGCTTTATTTAAGGGCATCGATGTCCGTGACCCGATTGGGTTAATTGCATTTCGATACCTTCCACTCCAAACGATACTCCAATTCGATTAGCTGCAATTACCAATCAGCGCGAGTAAATTCCATGTGTTTACAATCCTTTCTTATTTCAATTGATTTTCAAAACTAATTAATGAACGATTGCATTAGTTAAGTAATAGAGCCACCCATCCAGTCATCCACCCGCAAACACCCACACAATTGTCTACTTATCGCAATCGCAATTTGATCAACTGATTAAGTACAGTAGTCACTCTGTAAATACAATTTTAAGAAGTGTAGACACTCGTTAAGTACCATTTTAAGTTCAGTGTTCCCTCCCTAAGCATTATTTAAGTGCAGTGATCACTCGGTAAGTATTATTAGAAGTACAGTGGTCACTGTCTAAGAAAAAATTCAAATACAGAGGTCACTCTGCATATTTTGGTACAATGGTTGCTCGGTTAGTATCATTTAAAGCACAGTATTCACTTTGTAATTATTATTTGAATTACAGTAGTCGCTCTGTGAGTAATATTTCAATTACTTAAAACGTTTTTCACAAATATTGAAATTTTATATACATTTCATTTTATTTTTATCTAATTACAACTGGCAAATTTTACGCAAGGTGACCACTGTGCTTTTAAATTACATTTTCTAACCGGCACTTAAGCTCAACACCCCACAAATAATCCTATACCTTCGCAACCCCCCCTACACCTTTATCATCAGTTTTGACCAATGCTTTTGCTCGTCTAAGGCGAGTCTAAGCGCTTTGCGTTTATTGATTGTCGCCCTTCCGCAACCATCCCCCCTCAGTCAGTAGAACGAGCAAACGAATGTTTTGCCCCAACAGGCGTCCCCAAAAACCTTGCCAACGAAAGCAGCAACAACAGCAGCAGCAAGGCTGGCAAAAGTGATAGGTAAATTTTTGTATGTATATTTTTTTATGTGGGAGCCTGCCGACTGTCGTCTTTCGACTGCTGACAGCCGACTGCTTGCTGTCGACTGCTACCCACCACCTGCCTGAAAGTCCACCCGCCTCCGTTCGCCTCCTCGCCCCACTCTTCGTGCATATCGCGCCCTCGTTTTTTATTACGCGCACATTTTCTACATACACTTCTGACTTTTTGCTTCTTACTTCACAATCTAGACGACAAAATTTGTAAGGTGATATTTCGTTTTGCAATATTTTATTTATTTATTTTTTTTTGTAAGATAGTTAGCACTGTTTTATGAATTTGGGTGTGAGTAATTAGTTTTTAAGTTTTGAACGCACGCATTGCCCGATATCCGAGAGAATATATCTACCACTGGCGACGACGGCACACGTTACTATAATACTAAAACTCGGATTCTGATTGGACTGACTCGATACATTTTGTCAGCCGGTATCGGCGGTATCGTTTCGCCAGCCAGCGCTGCCAGTAAGTTGAAAAAGGCGTGCAATAATCTGTGACGTCACATAGTGCCAACATATTTTTAACTAGTTGGCAACGCGACTCTTCAAAGCAAATTAATTATTGGTTTTCGTTTCATCTCCTTATAAACACTCGTGTGCCATTGGAAAAGCCAAAAACCATAGTAATTTTCATTTCAGCACTTTCCTCAACAAAATCATCAGAATTCACTTCAATTACTGTCAGTGCCTACATATCGATACCTTTTCAACATAGGCACCATATTTGCCCATCACTATCCACACCACAATCCATTCTTGGAGCGAGCCGTCGAATCGGATAAAAATATTTATTTTTTTCGCACCGAAATCAAAACTAAATCTAACTGCAATTATATATGCTAAATTAATTACAACAATAATGCCATGGGTGTGCAATAACAAAGTAGATGCATAGCATGACTTCCAGTTAGATTCAATCACTTTCACTCTTGCCACAGCTGAGAAATCATCGCGGGAGAAAGACAAGAAAAAAGAAAAAAAAAGCAAAAGTGAAGACAAAAATACAAAAAAAAAAAAAATCAAATTCTGCTCCAATGAGTGTTCGTCTTCTGTTTGTGGGCAATTAACTGGCTGTGATTCACTTGGGCAAGGGGCGAGTGAGCAACAGCAACAAGGATAACAGGAGCAACGAGAACAATAACAATAATAACACACATAAATACACAGTGAGAAAAGAAGAGGGTGGATAGCATGGGCAACGAGGACAATCATCGACGCCGGCAAACACCTTGCGGCTGCTGCATGTCTGTGTTCAAGTGGATACCCGTCCTTTTCATATTCGCCGTCATCGGCTGGTCCTACTATGCCTACGTGGTGGAGCTATGTGTTCGTGAGTAGCAGCAATTCTTCCATTCTTCTCCCAATCTGGATGCATTAATTCACCTTTTCGAACCTCGCAGTGAACACGGAGAATCGCATTGCAATGGTATTCATGCTGTTGTTTTATCATGTCGCCCTCGTTCTATTTCTCTGGTCGTACTGGCAAACCATTAACACATCGGTCGGCCGCGTACCGGAACAGGTAAGTGCAGCTACACCCCCCGCCAGCCACTACCCGCCATCATGCCACACTCTTTAGTGATTCACCCACAGCAATTGCCTTGTGGCTGATAAGGGCCCGTGTGGCGATAACAGCAACTGAGCGTTGGACAGCAAATTTCTAGTCTCACTACTCACAAATCATTTCTACAATATTTAAAAATACGATGAGAAATTTAAGGGAAATCTTACATTTCAGTGGCGCATACCAGACGAGGAAGTGAATCATCTATTTCGAGCTGACAACACGGAGACACAAAAGCGCATTTTAAACAACTTTGCACGCAATTTGCCGGTCACAAATCGGTGAGTTTTTGCTCGCAGACAGATACGAGCTGTGCTAGGCTAGCGAAACTGTTAATACACTTGAGATGCTTTCCAAGAAGGTGGGATATTTCTAACTAATATTAGAATTATACATTACATCCACAGCACAATGAGTGGCTCTGTGCGGTTCTGCGAGAAGTGCAAGATCATCAAACCGGATCGATCACATCATTGCAGCGTCTGCAGTTGCTGCGTGCTCAAAATGGATCATCATTGTCCCTGGGTGAACAATTGCGTTAACTTTAACAACTACAAGTTTTTCGTATTGTTCTTGGGATATGCTCTGATCTACTGTCTGTATGTTGCCCTAACTACGCTTCATGATTTCGTACAGTTCTGGAAGGTAAGTTGCCCAAAGGCACCCTATCGATCCATGCACAGAAGCTTGTATGTTACTATATTTATCTGATTGTGTTTGGTTTATTAAAATGATGTAATTAACCTATATCCCAATATATATATATGTGTGTAAGAAAACCGATTTGATTGCTATTGATGTCTTGAAACAGGGTCAACTTACCGGCACCGGCATGGGTCGCTTTCACATACTCTTTCTGTTCTTCATATCGATCATGTTTGCCATTAGTTTGGTGAGCCTGTTTGGCTATCACATCTACCTGGTGCTCGTCAATCGCACCACATTGGGTAAGTCAATCTCCTAGCACACAATTTATAAATTTATTTATATATTTCATTTATATTTAATACCTAAACAGAGGCTTTTCGTGCGCCCATCTTTCGAGTTGGGGGTCCGGATAAGAATGGCTATAATCTGGGTCGTTATGCCAATTTCTGCGAGGTCTTTGGCGACAAATGGGAGCTTTGGTTTTTGCCCGTATTCACCAGGTATGCAAATCATACAATTCATTTAAACATTTAATCGTTTATCAGTGCTGCACTCTCTAAAGAAACCAATCAGCTCATTCTGCTCTTTAGTTGTTGTTCTTGTGTGTATTTGGTTTTTTATTCCTAATCTGCTATACTTCGCTTTTTCGCACAACTGTTTTTTTTTTTTTTTTTTTTGTGCTATGTTGAAGCTTGTTGCAAATAAATCTCGGAGCTTTCTAACTACACTCATTATCCCTTTAAATAAACATTGTTTATAATTTCGTAATACAAAAGTCTTAAAATAAGTCGCATTAAACTTGTGTAAATATTTCGGGAAACAAAAAGAATTGTAAATGTCATCTTTGATTGATGTAAATCTTATTTAGTATGTAAGCAATAACCAAGATCGCTACTAAATTGGGTCAATTAGCAATTAGTATACACAGTATATACAACATGGATAATCAACCATAAGCGATTATCATAGTTATAATTTGGATTATCCTCGCAGACACCTGAAAATTGATTCGTTCTCCGCTCACAGTGAAGCAAATTGTTTTCAAACTTTAAAGAAATTGTTCTTGTATTGAAAGAAATGCAAATTAAACTATTGAGCCTAGTATTATTATGTTCCATTATATTTCAATGTGTCTGCAGGGGTAGTTAATGTTCGGTATACCGAAGATAACACTTATTTCGATTCAGAGCTTGCGGCTGGCTCTCAAAATAGTTCTTAGAGCATAGCAAGCATTATTGCGAGAGAGACCTGTGACTAATTATTGCGAAAGCTGCTGCTAACTAATGCTTCTTAAAATCGCACAAACCGCAACCACAAGACTCTTTAAGATTTATGATCTGAACTACATAAAGCGCAAATTTTAATAACATCAACAACAACAACAACAAAAAAATGCAACTAACCACAAATCAAACTCAAAATTAAACAAAAACGCTTTCTGTTTCAATTTCTGTTAACCAAATACAAAACTTTTGCTTATTCACTCACAATTCAATAAACGACACTCACAAACTGTGATTAGTAAGGGTGATGGATTGAGTTACCCGACGGCCAGCGAGCAGACGGGGAACGTCAACGTCAATGGTCAGCGCTATGAGGCCATGGGCCAAACAACGACAGCAACAACAACATCATCGAACGTCGGCAGCAACAGGTTAGATGTACAACCAACAGATAAGTTGATTGAAGCAATTCCACTCAATAATTATCATCCTCACGCGGAGCTAGAGAACGGTCAATCATCTAGCAACAATCATCCACTAATCCCGTCTAGTCAAATCATTGTCAACGTTGAGCAAACAGCAGCGAAATCGGATCACAATCACCATTCCGGCACTGTCATCGATATGATCGGCGATCGGATGGCACATGCCACAGCCAAGGAAGCCAACGGCGCACAACCAGCGAGTCCTGCCAACCACATCGTGTAAAACAATGCATTCAATTTATAGCCAGAGTAGCAAGCAATTTCCCAAGATTTGTTGTGGTAGCTGCCGGAGCTTTGTTAATATTTATTTAATAGACTCGTAAGTTATATGAAGGACCTAAGCGATAATGATGTATCTATAAAATGTATAACAAATGTTTACCTGTAGATCTGCTTGCCCCGATACCTACCCAACAAGGCGAAGCAATGCCTACATATATATATAAATATATACTTCATGAGGTGTTTTGACAAAAGAACACCCAACTTATAATTGTATAATACGTAAGCTAATTGTTTTTGTTTACTTAAATGCCAGATATTGGCGAAATTTTGTAATATTGAAATGAATCGAACCATTTAATAACATTCTTGGTAATACTAAGAATTATCAACACACTAATGTTGTAATTGGGCCAAGCGCATATTGAATATGGATTGGTCAATTAGCATATTGCAAACACCTCATGAAATCATAATTGTGTGATCCAATTATTGTAATGGACAACATAAGACTTGACATCATATTAATATCAAAACCTTAACAAAAAAAAAAAACCCCAAAATTACAAATTTTCGTAAAACTCAACCTAAACAATATAGCCCATAAAACATTTACACAACTCAATGAAAATGGGTGCATTTTGATGCTTTTATCAACATTAATTAAGTAGCTTATAGTATGGTAACCATTTAAGCAACTTTGTTTTTGGCCTAGTTTTCTAGTTTTTAATTTTTGATATGACAATTTTTGTATTCTTGAAATTGAATTTCGTTTTCGTCTTTGTACGCGCAAAGGATGACAAATATATGAAGTTCGTGAAAATGTGTAAATCTAAAATGAAAACAAAACCAGAAAAACTCGCTTAGGTTTATTTGATTGACTTGTTTTGCCCGCCTGCCTAAAAGCCAACTTGAAGTCTGAACTGTAAATATCTATATATGTTTGCTTCTTCTATTTCGCTGCACCGCACCAATCTTGTAGACACACACACACACACACACACATATGTATATCGAACATCCATCAAATATTTAGGCTCAAGGAAAACACACAAATTCACCGAACCCTTTTTTGATAAACATGCTGAAATAATAATTTGATAAAAGAGATATTTAAATTTCATTCGTTTCTACTTTTCTTGTCTTCTACTTCTATCGTTGTCTGAATTGTTGTTCAATATAATTATGGATAAATCTCTTAGCTTTGGCGATGGCATTAGCTATCCCATACGACACCTTGAGGAGGATACCGAATCGCTGTTGGGCTATCACAGCGACACGCGCATCGAGCTGGAGGAGGACTTCCTGCCAGAAGCGCGATTTCAGGACTCGATCATTCCATAGCTAATCATGACTAGCGACAATGTGGCCACGTATTACATATAGATCTATAGTATTGTGCGACGAATACAAATTAAGCATTTTCTTTATGTAAATAGGGCAGCCTGTAGGATACATACTTATATATATATATACATTTATTTTGTACTAGTTTGTATATTAAGTTAAAGGGATACAAATAGATAAGGGTTAAACTGAATGTTAAGCGAACCATTGTTACCAAATTCATTGCCTTATGTTGACAGTGCGAGTGACTGAATAATAATACCGATTAAATGCCTACATAGTTGCTTCTCAGCATAAATCAAACGCTGCCACCAAACGTAAGAAAGGTCATTCTAACTCAAGAGAAAAAAATCTACAAAAAAAAAAAAAAACAAATCGAAATCGATCAATGTATAAATTAATGTTATTTGACTATTCCAGATATTTGTGATTCATAAATCCAAATGATATAAGAGCGTTACGAACAAGATCAGTGTCTTTAGTGGCTATAAATGGACACATCTGTTGCATGTGGTAGATAAAGATACAGTTACAACTAGTTTTTATGCATAACAAACAAATCATTGCAATGTCATCTATTTATATTAAGAGTGAAATAGTACAATATAGTAAAAAAAATCACACATTCAATCGAAACGACTCAAATCATCCTTATCGCTGGCCGCGCTGAGCTGAGCAGCAACAAGTGGGACAACAGCTGGGTTAGCTGAGGAAACCACCTCGAAATCGTTCTCTAAATCAATGCTGGCAGCATCAGTTTCACGCTCGTTAAATGGATTTGTTGCAGCTGGGGCTGGTGGTGCTGCTTATGTTACAGATTCCCATTGCGCTGGCTTCTCATAAAGTTTCCTCTTCTTCTGTTTTTTGCTAACCAGCACATCGCGTGCCATCGCAAAGCCAGTGTCCTCGCTCCGAGGCAGCAAATCACTCAGATCGCACTCCACATCCGTGTGCTGGGGCAGCACTTTCTCCTGCAGAGCAGCCAGAGCTATGAGCAACGTCTCCTCGGTGCGTATGGTGCGTGAGCCCTGCTTGGGCAGCACATTTACATAGTTATCGAACAGTAACTCGGGCTCGTTCGGGGTCAGCTTGGAGTCATTGGTCAACGACTTTTCCAAGCCCTGCAGGCCACCAAATGTGATTGTATTGAATTTGGCTGGGCATAGCGTGTACACTTGTGCCACAATCCGAAGTGCCGACTGTGACGTAGCCGCCCTCGTAGGGTGATCTCGTAAAGATTTCAGACAGCGAGCAAGCAATGATATCTCCAGTAGACGACAGTCTCGCGACGCGGCTCCTCCTGGCTGACCAACGCGCCGCATTGTTTCCTGCTCGCCTCTAAGCGAGAAAAACAAACGATAATTAACTATATAAGTTTATTAAAGCAAAGCGTATCGCTTGTTGGCTCCATCTTAACGGTGACTCGCACGCCTGGCTACAGTGCCACATTTGCATAGCAGTGCCCATCCTTGGCCACGCCCACGTCGTCGAAGATGATCACCTCGTGGTCACGAAAGATGCAAGCGGCTCGCACTATCTGTCCTGCAACATTGGCGCGCAGATCGGCAGACTGCATTCTCCAGTATTGAGCATGTCACCGCTACGTTCACTGTGGATGGTTTTGGCTTGACTTTAGTGGCATCTGTGGACTTCATTGTGGCAGCTGGTTCAGCATCCGATCTCTGCAAATCTTCGCTTTGTCCTGTTTCCGTTAACGTTTGAGTGCTTTGCGTTCCTCGTTGATCTTTTTCCACGATTTGTGCCGCTCATTGGGTTGGACCGCTGACTGTTACCTCGTATATTTTGCCGGTTTCAACTGTACTATTCAAAATTTGCTCAATTAATGGGCAATAATATTAAAAACAATTCCAGCATGTGTCAACAACTTAAAATCGTTGCGATAACTGAACTAGTTCAAAAAACCCTACGATATTTGAGCAGCTGATAGGTGGAACTAGTGTCGAATATAGATGCCTGGAAGTGCAGCACGAAATCTTCACATTATTAACTTAAGCATCCAAAAACATATTCAATTTCGGTGTTTTCCCCCAACAAGTCGACATACTGAACATTTTGCCACAAAATGAGCCGCTCTGTTTTGGCACCACCTACTCAGCGCATGAGCCACAATCGCAATTATCGCGTTAACGTCGTTCACGACGATTTCGGTGGAAGCAAGTGGAACTCTGCCAATAATACAACTGCAAAGGGATACGAGGAACCAGGTAATAACAAATAAATTTGATTTTTGAAAAATAATTAGGAATTACCGCTTATAGATCTTTACGCTGAGGATGATTTCGAGGAGGAAGGCGCCGATTGCAAAATTGAGGAGCTATCCAATGGCAGCTACAAGCTAGCTCTACATGTGCCCAAGTGAGTTTGCCTTACGCGATTTATCCAGACAGCAGACATATTTACATCATATATGTATATACATCTGCAGATCCTTCTATGGAGGTCTGATTGGGTTTAAAGGCGCCACAAAGCGTCGCATTGAGTTGGAGACGCAAACACAGATCAATGTGCCAGCTCACAACGAGATTTCGAATGACTTGGTTATTCAGTCCAAGGAGCGCAGCAATGTTTGTGCTGCCTTACGTAAAATTCGGGCGCTCATCGCATCTTTGCGCAAGCGAATGCGGCCAACACATTTCCTGTCCGTTGCGTTAAACTCGGGCCGCGTGCAAAAACGATTCCTGGAGCTAAAGGTAAGTGTCCATTCAGTTTGTTGACAAGCCTTCAACTCCGCCTTCTCACAGCAAAACATTTTGGATGCACAACTGCCGGGCATCGACAAGGAACTTTTTATAAAAGAGACCTGTATTCATATTACACTGGGCGTCTATGTGCTCTTGGATGACGCTGAGCGTACACAGGCCATTAGCGAACTGGAATTCTGTCGGCAATGGCTGGTCGATTTGCACACACCATTCGAGCTAAACGTCAAAGGCCTGGAAATCATGAACGATGATCCCAGCTCGACCAGAGTGCTTTATGCCGGTATCGAGTCACCGGATCTTCAGCAGTTCGCGAACAAATGCAAGAAGCATTTCCAAACCATCGGCCTGTATGCAACGAACAATAAGCAATCCGATAGCGTCAAACTTCACATGACAGTGTTAAAAAGTCGATATGACAAAGAGAAAGTCAATAAAAATGAACGCGGCGGCTTCGATGCACGGGAGATTCTTAAGCGCTTTGGCGACTACGACTTTGGCACGGCTCAGTGCAACGAAGTGCACATGTGTGTGCTCAAATCGTCCATGGAATTAGATGGCTTCTACAAGATAACGGGTAGTCTGAAATTTTAATCAGCTGTCAAAATAAAACTTAAAATATACAACTTAAAGTCCAATAAGTATTATCACATTGATTTAATTACAAATGTGTGCCTTATGCATATCTTATTTATGATTACAATTATAGTTTGAACATGGCAGTTGCGTTACTCAATGAAATATGTGTTTTAAATAATAAGAAACTTGATTAAGAAGAAACTTGATTCATCCAAACTAACCTGAATTGTTTTTACAGTAATTTAAAGCATAAGTACTGATAAGCAAAAATATATAAGTGTACAGTACAGGTTTGCACTCGATATATTAACTTTTCAGGCCATCACCGATCTATTTGTGGAATTTTTTCAATCTACACACAGTACCCATAATCATCATGTGGTTTTGCCATATCCCTATCTGGTCAGTCGCTCTAAATGAATTTTTGGACCTATGAGAGCTATTTACTTAGTGACTTAAAGGGTATTAAGCCGCTATTTTTACCGGGACCTGATGGGGTACCTGGCTGTGCGCTTAGGTACTGTGCTGATGGTCTTTTGAAGCCCTTGCCAAAACTATTTGTACTGTCCGTGGAGTTATGCTCTTTTCCTTATATTTGGAAAGAAACAAAGCGAATGTTCAAAATTGTAAAGGTATTTCTAAATTGTCCGCCATTCCTAAGGTTTTTGAGAAATTGATAGCTTCTCAACTACAACATCTTTATAGATCGATTATTTCGCCCTGTCAACATGGGTTCATGAAATACAGATCTACAGCAACTAACTTATTAGAATTCACCTGATTTGTTATCGAAGGTTTTTAGAACAAAATGCAAACGGAGGCTGTTTACACTGATTTTAGTAAGGTTACACTGATTTACCGCAAGGAAGTCACCTTGTTCCTTCGTTATTCACATTATTTATAAATAACCTTCCGTCCGTTATAAGTTATTCTCGGGTACTGATGTATACCGATGATGTCAAGTTGTGTCTATCAACTATCCTGGCGGAGCGGCGCTGCGGTGCGTTGAGCTGGAGGCGACCCCCGCGACGCCCGCTTGGCCAGCGGCCTGAGCCTTGACCCCGGACGGGCTCCGCTGCTTGTCGATTTCTTCGACTGCTAATCGGGCCCTTGGTGTCCTAGGTTCATTAAGCGCTGGTCAAAAGAATTTGACGATCCCTATATTACTAAAACACCTTACATATCTCTTGTGCGTCCTATTCTTGAATTTGGGTCTTGTTTATGGTCACCCAATTACAAGGTTAATCAGGACAGAATAGAATCCGTGCAAGAACAATTTCTTTTATTTATACTTAGACGTCTGAACTGGAATACTAATTTTAGCTTCTATTAATAAATCTTGCTTCACTTTCTGATCGTAAAACAATGCTTAGTGTAATCCTTTTACATAAGCTCATAATTGGTGAGATTTATTCTTCCGAGCTAATCAGCCAAATTAATTTTACAGTTCCGATCAGAAATACAAGGAATTTTGTACCTATCTTTCTTCAAACTTGTAATTCGAATTATGCTATCCATAACCCATTTAGAATTTTATGTACAAATTATAACACGCTTTTCCCACTAATTAATTGTAATTCTTCTATTAATTCGAATAATACTGTTGTGTTAAGTCGTCTGTTATGCGACGCGCCCCTCGGTCGGTTGGTTGGGAGGGGGTTGCTTTTGTCTGGGTCCGTGCGTTAACAAGCCCATGCTTGATATCGTTGGGCCACTTGAATGTGCTGCTCCTTAGTACTTAAACGTCTAAATTAAAATAAAAAAATTAGCTTGGGACATTTTAATATATCCGTTTATTTGTTTTTGGCAGTGCATATATCTGAGCTCGACGGATCGGATCACTAGGAATGCGATCTGTCTAACGATAAGTTTTTCTATGAAAAACGTTTTTAATTTTTCCAATGAAAAAATCCATTGATTTTTCAATTTAGGGTTAAAGTTACTGACTCCAGTCTACAAGGGTGTGTAAAATTCAAATCTTGGACGTGTCTTAGATTTATATTTCTATCTTTCGATATTTGCATTATTATGTGTACCGAGCTTTACTAAATTGACAAAAACAGTGGAGTAGCAATTACCATAATAATTCATTTAATTTCTAAGAACCATTAAAGAGCAGTGAGATTACCAAAAAAGTACCGATAAGCGAATACATATATGCGTATCAAATGCTATAATTACCCAGTCGACTGAGCTTTCAACTCAGTTCGGTTTTGCACTCTCCCTTGTGATGAATTTAATCAGCGCTTTGAGCATAGCACTTTATGTGTCATCAGCTTGGCTTTCGTCAGCGTATGGTATGGATAATACATATATATATATAAATATATATATATATATATATATATATATATATACATATATACATATATAGATCCGCTTCGAATGTCCATATAAAATACTCATTATACAGGTAATTGCTGCATGAGAGGAGATGGACTGCCTGGAAAATGCACACATATTAGAAACTGTCCAAAAATACTCGGCTTATACCAACTCATTAGAAGGAAACAGGGAACACCTGCTGATCGAAAATACATGATCAATTCACGTTGCCCCGTTTATAAAAAGGTTGGTACATTACCCACAGATTTGAATTGCTTAAAATCAATCACAACAATTTATTATCCACCAGAATTTTGTATGTTGTGAAGAAGAAGTATCGGAGGGAGTTAAAATATTGTTGGAACAGGATTGTGGATATATTGGCCCCACTCAAAAGATACCTTTTGGAAACGAGATTAGATTAATGTCAAGACCATGGATGGCTCTTCTTAAGATGAAAAGAAATTCCGATGTAGCATATACATGTGGCGGCACCCTTATAACAAACCGTGAGTTAACACAGCAATCTCAATTTAATAACTGATCTTTAATCAGATATATTTATTAGGTTTCGTTTTAACTGCCGCGCATTGTCTTGATGGACAAGAGCTGTAAGTAATAAGTCAAAGCTGTGCGCCTGATTTTTATATTGTCAGTTTCCAAATCTTTATTGTTATAGATTAGAAGTGCGCTTGGGAGAACACAGAATATCCACCGAACAAGACTGTGATGTCATAAGAAACACTAAATTCTGTGCCCCACCAGTTAAAGATATTTCCTTTGACAAAATTATTGTGCATGAACATTACTCACGATACACTTCTGAAAATGATATTGCATTAATCAAGTTATCCACAGACGTTAAGAGGAGTCGTAAGTTTAATTGTTAGTATTATTTCGAGTTGCGCATTTAATCGATTCATATCCTTGCCGCAGCTAGCATGCGGCCCATCTGTTTGCCAGTAAATTGCACACTTCAACAAGAAGCTGAACATAAGCAGAACTTCCGGGTAACTGGCTGGGGAACAACCGAAAGGTTAGACAACTCCGATGTTCCCATGGAGACGACACTCGTTAGGCAGAATCGTTCACTCTGCCAAAATGTATACGGAAAAAGCATTAAATCGAGTCATATCTGCGCTGGTGGCTTCCAAATGGATTCATGCCGTGGTGATTCTGGTGGTCCACTATTTTATACGACTGTATATAATGAAGTTCAACGTATGGTACAATGTGGAATAGTCAGCTATGGTTCGTTTTATTGCGGGGAAGGACCACCGGGTGTCTACACAAATGTTGCCAGTTTTATAGGCTGGATTGCTGACAAATTAATTGCTAATTAGCAATAAGTTTGTGTTGTATTTTTTTATTTTTAATAAATATGAATGAATATTGAGTGCATAAAAACATTTATTTTTTAGTAAATCGAAATGGTTTCCTGTAACTGAGCCAAGCGCTGCGCATTCGTCAACTTCCATGTGACACAGGCTAGAGATGTGATGAAGAAGCCAATGCCTCGAATAAGAATTGCCAGAGGTAAGTCTGTCTCTGTGTCAAGAGGAGCAATGCTGTAAGGCTGCACTTACCCATTAGCAGTACGGCCTCAGATGTTTCGTCCTGCCAGGATTTGGATACCGCGCAGAGCAAGATAAATCCGCTTAGCAGGCAAAAGGAGCCAACGACAACAGCTAATGTTATTAGGATGATGGCCGGATCGGTCACTCTAAGCGTCTTATATGGAAGGAGCGTTTGGCAGAGCGATGCCTCCTTCGAGTCACTGCTGTGAACACTGCGAGATAAATCGATGCATAAAACAAACGAAACGTTTGAGCCGTATCATTTACTCACCAGGATTCTGCATAGGTTGGCAGAATGGGAGCACTTCTATATTCCATGACGCTGCTCTCTGCACTGCTAGCATGCGAACAGCATCCGAAAGTAGTCTCTGGCTTACTTCAGATAGCTGGCACCACTTTTCAAAATACACTTGTGTACCTACGGCAGACAGCTGGTGTGTCGCGTGTCTGGTCGTCCCGGATAAGGCACATCTGTCGGTATTTATAGCCGGGTAGGAAGTGCCGGATTTGGAATCGCAGCGGAACTAAATTCCCATTTCATCTATGTTGCGTTCAGCAGAGCTGATGATATTTTTAGATCAATGGGCAGGCCCTTCGTACTTATGTCTATGTTTTTGTATATTAAGGTCGTTGCACCCAGAACAACAAAGCTCATATTGAAATACACAAATATATTTTGTAAGCTGAATTGGCAACAATGAGTATGGATTTCGAAGCATATGGATTTATATATTTATTAATTTTAGACTTCTGTAGCTTTGTATGAATGCCTTAATAATTTAAATCAAAACTAGATAGAACGTTGCAGTCGGACGTAACCGACAGCGAAATACTATTATACCATAAAATTTTGCAAC